>KK114520.1:583417-648624 GCA_000611955.2 Stegodyphus mimosarum | reverse complement strand
CCTTTGGGACGACCGTTAAATTCTGAAACCTTTCAGACTTTTCCTTTCTCCCCCACCCCCTTTTTTTTTTACTTTATTTGATTTAGTCATTCTACAAGGTTTTTCGAAAGTCATGGGTAAAAATTTAAGGGGTGATAGAAAACATCTAAATAAGCAATTTTTGCATGGGCAGAGAGCAAGCGGTGAACCACTAGATTGCGCTTAATGGGAAGTATAACGCATGGATTACACATCATCATTTCTAGCGTGGAATTTCAGAAGGCATATCGACGTCAGGAATGGCGGAAATGCGTTTTATGTACGGTCTTGTGAATGGGAATTTTCTGGAAGCGGAAAGACTGTACAGGCAGCATTTCCCGAAAAGACACGTGCCAGACCGAAAAATATTCGAGCGATTGCATCGGTGCTTGTGAGAAACGGGACCCTTTGGCACCGACATGCATGTTATAGGACGCGGCAAAAGTGTGCGGACGCCGCAAATTGTAGAGGACTTTCTGCAAAGAGTGGAAGATCATTCGGATATTAGCACGCGAGAGGTTTCCCGTGCCGTAAATGTGCCCCACTCAGTTACTTGGCGAGTATTACGGGACGAAGGATTACACCCTACCATGTACAGAAAGTGAAAGCCTTGATACCTGCAGATTATGCGCCACGTGTCGAATTTGCCCGTTGGTAAGTGCGCCTTACCACACTAAAGATTTTCAGTCTGTTGGTCTCCATATTACCGAACGAAGATATTTTCGCTTCCTGGTTAAAAGGCGCCGTTGGCATCATATAATGTAGTTTTAACAACAGATAAGCACTTTGTTTAATGGTTTCGGAATACTTGGCATTACCTTAGGCCTAGCAGCGGCCTATATACTCTACAGTTCTCCCCTTTATTTCAGTACTGGGGCATTGATAATCAATGATCTTGCTATAATAACTTTTATGAAAATTCGCACTCTTACTGCCTGCAGTTAATAAAAGATATTTCTAATACCAACTATTACGTACATTGCGCAAAAAAAAGGGGAGGTGCAGTTCTATATCTCCCATTCTACTGGGCCGATTGACGATATATAGCTTCATTCTAATATAGGTATTTTGACACAAAATCGGACTTTTTCTGAAATAACATACCATTTTTTTTTACATATTTCGATTCTACGACTCAAATTACGCCTAAATATTAAATTTTGTAAAATTTGGGTCGAAATTTACGGAGAAATTCAAAAATTTAACTTGGCGAATTTTTTTCAGTTTGAGCCAAGAATAATTCACTTGGCGAATTTCTTACTATGTGGCAACTTATTTTGCTTCCCTTCGATTGTACAAGGGAGGGAAAAAAGTCACATCTTTCCTAATTTCAAATAATTTTAACAAAGTGCGTAAGCGAGATTTTCGTTATTATCGCTTTCAACAAATATGCCAAATTTTAAAACGCGCCAATATATAAATTCAAGTATGTCTTCGGAAATTTTGAATAAAAAGCTCTAATTTTTTGCTGGTATGCTTAGAAATACATCTACTTTAAGATGATGGATGGTAAAAACTTTATAGGTTATAATCCAACATATTTTTCGAAAAATATATAGAAAGTATTTAAAAATACAAATTTAAAAAATAAATCATAAAAGATCGGTGAATTTTATTTGGAATGAACCTAAATTTTGAACTGTGTAGGAAGGAATTAAATAAGTTTTATAAAAAAAATATTAATAAATACACACCAAATTGAATTAACATTGAGGAGCTAAAATTTTGAGAGCTCATTTTTTTAAAAACTACTCGTGCGATTTTTACAAAATTTGGCAGTTTGGCATAATTTAAGTCGTAGACTCGAAATATAAAAGAAAAATGGGCATCTTGTTTCAGAAAAAGTCCGATTTTGTGTCAAAATACCTATATTTGAAGAATGCCGCATATAAACCTAATACATATCGCGCTTTCGAGACATGAAAAACGCCATTTGAATTTCGTCAATAGCAGAACAGGAGATATAGAATTGTATTTTTTTTTTTTCCGCAGTGTACTTGCAACATTGTAGAGTCATTAGGTTATTTTGAAGCAGGAGACGTGAAAAATGTGCAGTTCTCGCCGGTACTCGAACAGTACCTCCTACATAGATGTATGTAGGGGGTACTGACTCGAACCCTGGATCTCTCGAATGCGCATCGAATATACTTCCAGTTACACCACGAAGGCATGCTGAAAGCAGGGAAAAAGTACCTTATGACATATTGAAATAATTTACAGTGTTTTCTTAATATACTATGGGTTGAAAGTTAAAATAATAAGTCATTATATAAAAAGGTAATTTCCAAAGCGATACACTATCACCAGATTTATAACGATACTCTGTCTTCTATACTCTGTCTTCTGTTTGAGACTAGATAACGATACTCTGTCTTCTGTTTGAGACTAGATTTCGTTGCAGAAATCCGTAAATTTGAATCTGTGAAGTATTCAATATACAGACACCAGCACGGTTAGGCTTATCCCTTCCGTATCTGGGATATGAGATGAATTAATTTTGCCAGAAAAATACAAAGAAAATTTCTTAATTACTGATAATTTATTAATTATTGACGATTTCTTAATTATTGAAGATTTCTTAATTATCGAATTGATCTTCAATAATGTAGTGAAGGATATTCTTTGCATTTATTTTATTGTGTCTACTAAAACTAAAACAAGTAAACTCGGCGGCACAAACAGCTTTTAGAGAGCCATGGCCGGCAGTGCCGTGATATCTGATTATGTATACAAAATTTATTATTATTACTGCATGTGTGTGAGTATAAACTAGTTTTAAAACATTAGATGTAACATTTGAAGAATCAGATTCTATCTTGCACAGAAGGAATTTATTCAGCTATTCCTACTATTTTGATACCCAAATGGCTCTAGAATGCTCTAAAAACAGCGAATTCTGTGGCAAAAACTTAATAGAGGAGAATTTATGACTCAAAGTTAGTTCATCCGATAGGAAACAAAGAATCTTGCGGCCTTCCTTTTTTTCCCCTCGTCAGTCTTGCAGCAAATAGTCATTGAAATTTTTCGATTTCTTAGCGTTTCTTAATGCCTTCTTGTCGTGGGGAAACTTAAGTATATACAGTAAGAAACATTAAAATCTATCATTATACTTGTAAGAATATAAAACCTACTTTTCTTGTTGCTGTTCATGATGGAATACAGTGATAAATATGCATCATGTTATTATAGTTTTTAAAGATAACAAACGACTATACATATCCTAATTATAAATCTTCCAGTAACATTTTTTGGTTGTATAAATATATATTTATAATTATATGAGCCGTAAAATTTAAATTTTGTCGTTTTTAGATGCTAAGTATATATAAATTCATCGTTCATTATATACTAAAGGAAAAATTATTACAAATTTTTCAAATTTAAATTTTTTAATAATTTGTTCTGCATTTGTTGTATATTTTGGAATGCTCGTGGACATATATCAGTTATATATAAGGAAAAATATACTCAAAACAGTTAAGCTTATGTAACAGCTGAATGAGAAGAGAAATTTCCCTTACATTACTCTTAAATATCTGTTAAAGCAAGGAGTCATTTTTTAAACTGATATTAGATTAAAATAATTCCATTATTTCTTATAAAATAAGTATAGTAAATCTCTATTCACGACATCTCTGAGAGGCGCCTCCTGAAAGCAACCTGCATTTTTGAGAACATAAACAGACACTTGAGCAATGAACATCACCTTTCTGAGATCAGCTCATCCACAGAGATCCAAAATCCTCTAAAACTGTGGAAATTGTGTTGACGTTTACAGAGTGCTCCATGTACAACACGTTTATATATCTGAAATTTATTATTCTGCTCAGAATAATTTGTCTAGAGGAAATATTTAATGAATATTAGAAATTAAAGGCTAAGTCAGGTCAAAGTAGAAAGAGTCATCTCGTCTAAACCGTTTTATTTGACGGAAACAGGTGTTTGCTTTATCGTAAAGTGACTTTTCGAACAGCGGATGCGACTTGAAAGAGAGAACATGTGGAAGAAGGCAGCAGACGATGCGGCACTAAGCTCACCACATAAAATTCAACATCAAAATCACAAAATACTTAAAAACAGTATATCTTTAGAACTCCTGATAGAGTGTTAGAGATTCTCATGCATTCTTTTTTCGTTTTTTTAATTCGCTATATTATTTTGTAGCTGAAGCTGGCAGTATTCCAAAAATAATTCTTTCCCATTTAGTAAAACGAAATACTCAAAAAGAACACCAGTAATCATGCATTTTATTTGAATGTTTTGTTTCTTCTATTTATGTTGGTGCTATTCTGAACTACTGGAAAAAAAACTTGTAACCTCGACTAAATAATACACGGCAGCAACAGTTTGGTGGCAACAGTTTCAAAAGTTATTCGGACACAAAAGTGATACGGATAAAAAGTTAGTTCCGAGAATAATAGCATCTCTGATGTTAAAAAAATGATGGAATATTAGCAACAGCTTGGTTACTGTAGCGTCAGATTATAAGCATGGGGAATGCCGTATTTACTTACGTATCTCTTCCCGTTGCGAACGAACTTTTTCAGCATATGTCATACAAACTGTACTAATGACTTCTTTCTGTGTTACATATTCTGACGAGTGGTCAACCAGTTTTTTGTCAATAATATTTCAGTTATTTGGAACCAAATAAAGGTGAAGTTTGAAATTTTTTTGGGTGCTATGTACCATTTTCCTTTTAAAATTAAGAAGAATATTATAGAATTTTGGTTTAAATTCTTGAAGGGTCAAATGCCTGCTTAAACTTAGTTTTTGCTTATTTTGTAAGTATTTCAATTAAATACAAATACTTAAGTATAAAAGTAATTTTCCAGCATGTAGAAGGCGTAGTTAAATATGGAATACGATTTTACCCCTCCGTGTATGTGCTGGGGGGGGCAGTTATTCTTCCGTTTACCTCTGCTTTTCATCTGCCATTGCTGACGTGGCTCACGAACGCGTGCTGTGTAGCTTATAGCTACTCGTGAGCGGTAGGTAGTAAAGTGAAAGGGGACTATTTCCCACCCATTCCGTAACAAATACCCTACTAAGCTCCTCATTCAAACTGCGGAACCACCTTTTCTCCTGGGGCAAAACTTCTTAGGGGGTGAGGGGGAAAGCGGCTTCATTCTGCTCCCAGCACAACCGAGAAGGGGGCACCTGCCCCTCGGAAGGGCGAGAGTAACCTGCTGGAACGTGACACTACTTTCACACAGTGGAATGTCTTGGGGGGGGCAGGAATAAAAGTTTCTCCTTTCATTGTGCTTTGTGAATTTTTCCAAGACGAGGTTCGCTACACCCCGTGGGGATTTCGAGAGTGATTAAAGGCGAATGGTGATAAAAAAGATATTCAGTGTGTTTTTTAATAAAAATTCATAAATATTAATTTCCGATTTAATGGTGCTCCTTAAGAAATTACCTTTGCAGCAAATGCTTTTCTGTTATTATCTGAATTGCATTACCAGTTTCTACTTGAAAGTTCATTGATTTATGTGGCAATAACAATAACATTAATAACAATAATAGATTTTTTTTTCTCCTGATAAGAACTTAAACAAAAATCGAGCCATTAAAATTGTTATTTCTTAGAAACAATCCCATACTCAAATGCTCAGATAATAATAATAGGGTCTGGAGATAGTTTATGTGGTAATAAACATTGCTCAATATACTGTGAAATATTTTTATAACAGTTATTAACTAATATAGATTCTGAAAGACACTACAGTGTTTCTATCGATGTGCCATTAATAACATGGCTCTTTATCATTCTCACTTGCTCAACAGCGTCAGAAGATAATGTTTGTAATTATAGCGGTGGGCAATAGCCAAGCGGAATTCGTGAAATAATCAATTTTTACCACTTTACGTAAACTGAACACGAACATAAACATAACTCTTAAAATTGATAATTGTTTCAAATTTTGAAGATTCATGACAATGTGCTTAATTGAAGATTGATGTTGTAGTTACAAATTGCGAAACCATTGTCCTTCTTACAAATCTTAATTTTATCGCAATTTATCTTTATAAATAATATATATATACGCTGTACATTCTGCTTTTTGTTATTTTTCATCTAATTTTATGAGGAAAGTTTTTTTACGTTGTGTCAAAGTGTGAATTAGCTAGGGAGGTATTTACTCAGTCAATCTACGTTTAACGAAAAGCCAAACTGATGCTTAGAAAATTTTAATTACTATAACTCATTTAACTGATTAATTTAATTTTGAAAAAGCTTAAAAATTATTACTTATCTTTCAATTTTCTTAAGCACAAAAAATTTTGTAAAGACGTGTATTTTTCAGATAGAATACAGAAAATAAGTTTAAAACTTATTATTTACTATTATTGCAGTGATACGCTCCTTCAGTTGGGCAAAATCCCGCATTTTATCAAGCCATCCAGCGGCCGAGCGATAAAGTAGCTGAACACTGGTAGTTCGGTCCGGAGTTCCAATCCCCGCGAACGGGGGTCTGCATGGGGATTTTCGCTGCTTTTCTCATGTATAAACGTGAATACGAAACAATTCCCCTTAAAAAGTCCTCCGTAAAGGGATCCCTTTCCTTAGATAGATAGCTCTCGAGAGCTTTGCCTTAATCAATAAACCAAACCCCAATCTTATCTTAGTGCTTTCGTTTACCACTAAAACTTTCGTTACCACTAGAAATTCAGCCAGTAAGATTACGTTCTATGCCATTGAAAGAAATTCTCCTTCGTCGACTTGTTAGTAGGATCGCCTCCAAGAATATTTTTAATTACTTCCCATCTTAACATCAAGCTCAAACTGGACTTATTTTATATTTATATCCAAAAAGGTTTAGGACATATGTTAACTATAGGGGTCTGAGATGATGTGAACCATATGTTGAGACATGTGAAACGTGATCACATTCAAGTGTGCGAATCCTTCGAGAAGGTGACGATATCGAAATTTTTTTGTATGTATATTTTTTATATACATTTATTTAAGGAAATCTGTTATTGCTCTTAACAACTGCATAAACACCTAACATTATTTTTCGGGCAGTCTGCATTAGCACTAGGATCTATCTTCCCCTATATAAGCTAAGGAAAAATAAATTATTAAGCTATAGATATTGTAAAATAAATTTCTTATTACCGAAGCCCCTTGGTTTGTCAAAAACAAGAATTTGCATAAATACTTGAAGACTGATTATGCTAAAGAGTATCTCAGTAAGCTAAACGAAAGTTTTTAATATAACGCCGAAACAAATCATGCTGCAATTTTAAACTGTAAAACTATTCCTCAGAAGACTGCATTTGCAGACCCTACGCAGCACAGCTGTTAAATATGTTAGACCTATACACATAATTGTTTACTTACATCTTCTCTTCTGCATAGTTTTTAAATGTAGGACCATCTCCTTCTTCATTTTAGGTGTTTTCAATTTTATCTTTCTTTCTTCCGTAGCATTCAGTGCTGCATAGTTTCATATCAACGGTTTGAGCTCGGCTGAGAGTATCTGTATATTTTTCATCTCTGTTTATAAAAAATCAATTTTGCATTATCCAGCTTTTGTTCTGCATCATTCATCAGTAAATATATTTTCCCCTGTATCTGTGTACTGTTCGAAATCTGTGAAGTTCTCACACAAAATACGAGCTTCACTCAGCATGCTGATTCCATGTCTCTGAACTTTTTTGCCACGTCTTATAGACATAAGATTTATCTCTGATCATATATGTAATTGTGTTTAGAAGTACCATATTTTATTTTCTGAACTCTAGTTGTTTTTTACTGTTCTGTAACAGTGTTTAATTTGTTCTGCCCCTTGAAGTGGCCGGTCTAAATCTCCTTCGGTATTTGTTTTTTAATGGCTTCCAGTATTGTCAACTCTTATTGACGCAGAATATATATTGTTACGAAACGCCCAGCCGCGGTAAGATAGCTTCCCTGCAAGGCGGGTTTAGGGTTGCCAGAAAGTGGCAAGGGAAGGCTAGGTTGCCGTATTTGGAGCAAAATCGTGCATTTGGCAACAAAATGGGCGATATGCCATAAACGGATGGAGAACATTCTAGAAGGAATTCTTACCGGTTTGGCGCAGAAGGTTCTGGAAGACAGTCCAAAAGCTATATAAACCCTGCCTGTACGTGGAGTAGCAGTCTAATGTTGAGTTGGTGCATCGAAATTGCGCATCGTTGAGTCTATTGAGTGCATCGTGAGTTGTAGCGCGGAGAGTCTCGAGAGTACGTTGTGTTCCGAGAGCGACCGAACCGAGTCGGGAGCTGTACTCTAGTGCTTTGCTGTGAAACTGTCTTCACCGTTATAGCCTGAAAGCCTGAAGACTGTGTTGCTGATTGTTTCAGCGTGTTTGTCGTAGTTTTTCGATCACTAGAAACGTGTTTTGGGAGCTGTCCTGAGTAAAACTGTCTAATAAACTGTGCTTTGATTCTTCAGCAAGTGTTGTCACGAATCACTCCAAATCCACGAACCCGTAAGAACGCAACAATATATATATATATATATAAATAAAAAGTAATATAAAAAATGGAATGAATTTAAAAAGGGAAATTTTTATGATAACAGGAAATATCAGGTAAAAAATACATTAGGAAATAAATGTAAAGTAAAGTTAAATTAATTGATTATTACATGCTACAGGAGCCTATAGCATTAATTAAAGCAATTCCAAAACATGAACAAGGACGAAAAAAGAATAACGTATATTTCTGCATGCGTTTTTTAAGTTCCGAATAAATAAATTCCCGCATATCTGGAATATTTGAATAATATATCAGTAATTCTTAATACACGAAGTACTACATATTTATCTTTTAACCTCTGAATACTATTTAATTTTTTTTTTTTTTGTCCAGATGGAAAGAAATTTCTGTTAAATTTATCGTGATCAACGCAGCGTACACATTTCTTAGCAGCTGACTATTATGTGGCTGAAGTCTATATTCATCGCCACGTGACGAAGGTTACCGCGTTGAAAAAACATCTGCTGCACATGCGTGAAATACACTCATTTCCAAAAGTTAAGCACGGAGAGGAAAATGCTAATTTCCGGAAGCCAATCAGAATTGAAGAGGATGCAATTCGCCGCAGAGGTGGATGGAAGTATGCAAATATGTTAGGTAACAGCTAATCGCGCTTTCATGTCAAAAAATATGCAAAAAAGGCAGTCTTATAAGAAGCCAGCTTTATGAAGGGTTACAGAAATTGATTGTAAGTGCTGATAGAAGGTGTTTAAAACTTTCGTACAATTTGTTTTCAAGGCATACGTGTTTCTATGACTTCCAGAAGACGAATGGACGATTCTGAGCGCTGGCGTGCTGTGGGGCGCATTGAAGCAGGACAGTCGATCACAGATGTTGCTCTTTTCTTCGGCGTTCATCATTCTGTAATTTCACGTTTATGGAAACAATTCCAAACTACACAGACAGTTGTCCGAAGGCCCGTAGCTGGTCGCCCAAGGGTTACAACCCCCGTGGAAGATTGATATATTGCTATTGCAGCCAAGCGGAATCGCAGAGCGCCCTCCACACGTGTGACATCTACGGTTACAGCGTCCATTGGTAAGGCGATATCTGCAGCTACTGTGCGCCGAAGATTACATATGAGTGGATTGTATGCCCGGGTACCTCGAGTTTGTGTTCCTTTATCCGTCCAATCAAGAGCGGCACAATTACAGTGGTGCCGGGAACATGTCAATTGCAATGTGTCTGACTGGAGCAATGTCATGTTTACTGATGAGTACACATTTGCTCTGGAGCCAGATGACAAGCGTATAAGGATATGGCGTGAACATCGAACACGCAATCAGTCTCAAAACATTTGAACATGACGCATTCCGAGGCGGAAGCATTATGGTGTGGGCAGGGATTTCATTAGGATACCGCACCACCTGCACATCTTTAAGCGGGGTTCTTTGACGGCTGTCCGGTATCGAGATGAAGTCCTAGAACCCATTGTGAGATTATGCGCTGCAACAGTTGGCCCTACTTTTGTTTTAATGGACGATAACGCACGTCCCCATAGAGCTGACATCGTAGATGACTACCCGGAGAGTGAAGGGATTGCGAGTATGGCGTAGCCAGCGTATTCGCCCGACCTTAATCCCATTGAAAATCTTTGGGATGCTGGAAACTGCTCTACAAGAAGAATGGCGATTGCTTAATTCTGCGGTGGTTGACCACCTAATTGAAAGCATGGTCATAAGGTGTAAACTTTATACAGATGAGGGGGATCACATACCCTATTAATGTCCTTTTTTTCATTTTATGCTGTTTATTTTCACTTTATACATAATTCTGTTTTTAAGTCTCCAGTATGTCATTATCTGATAATTTACGAAAATTTAATATTGTTTTCATTTCTGTATATAATTATTGATTTTGTTTTATGCATAAATATATATGCTACTTTCCTGCCGAATTTTGTGTCAATCAAAGCAGTATTTGTTGATTTTTTTGCATTTTACATCTTCGTGCTTAACTTTTGGAAGTGAGTGTATAAGCTATGTTAAGTTGGCATGCTACTCTACAATGTATACTTCAGAGAGTGTTGTCAACACAACGGGGAAGAAAATGACGCGCAATTTAAATCCTGCGCCAATTTTGAAACACCTCATAATTTAAATGCTAAATATGGTTTCCTGATGGCAGGAGACCAGTAAGTGAGCAGCTGTGCCGCCAAGAAGACTTTGAGCTTTATTGCTCACTCCGTGGGACCGTGTTTATTTAAATTTTACAGCTATGAAATTTGGATATATACATTAAATCATTATACATAAATAAATATTAAATCATTATGCATAAATAAATATTAAATCATTATACATAAATATATACAGTAAATAAAGTTATAAGAAATATTTTGATATTTTCCTGAAGACAGTCAGAAGCAGACTTAAATCTGCGAATACCGAAGAAAATTTAAATAAATATTTTTAATATTTCTTCAGCCTAACAGTTTACGCAGCCCGTGTAATTACAGATTTACAGAATCTGTGTAATAACAGATAAAATCTTCCTTACTTGCGGAGTTAACAGAATACGAAAACTAAAGCCAAATTAAAAAAATTAAGAATTAAAAATGTAAGATCTATAAGCCAATGCTTGCCCGCACATTTTTTCTCAACTCCTTGCTTACTCGAACAAATATGGCTAGCAAAGCTAAAGCCGGATTCAAACATATTTAATGGCTGAAAGGAAAATAATACCGAGAAGATGACCTCTGTACTTTAACTAATTTGCATCCTGATGGGAGCCAACGAAAGTGGCTGTAGCAATAAAGACAGAAATACTAAATTAACTGTGTAGAGTCATTAGATTTTTCAAAGCAGAAGAAATAAGAAATGTGTTATGCTCCCGAAGGGATTCCAAATTTGGACTTTCCGATTGCAAGCCAGACGTGCTTTCCAATTACACTGCAGGCGATAAGGAAGGAGAAGATATCTTACATTCTCCCACTTAAAGAACGACACGACCCAATCGCCAAATCCTGGTGTTGACGCATTGTCGTGCACCTGTTAAGGCGCCACTTGTAGGGGCATTTAAAAATTTTGAGGCCGAAAATGTGATAAATCCGCAATGTCATCGCCGGGATTCGAATTTCGGACCTTGAAACTGCGAGTTTTCCAGTCTTGAAACTGCGTTGAAGTGGATGGAGCGTCAGCCCGAATGTGACCGCATGCAACTTCTCATTGTCAAGCGGATGCGCGACTTGGCTGCCCGAAAACGGATGATGACTGTCAAACAGCTTGCTTTGACCGAGATGTTCAGCAAGCGATGACTTTCAGCACCTGTAAGTACTGTGCAGTACGCTGTATAATGTGTACGTAAAAGTGTTGCCTTTTCATTCCAATTCTTTAAAACCTCTTTTTCCTTAAAAGTAGTTTTTTTTCCTCCCTTTTTCAACATACAGTACATACAGTAATTAATTAAAGTGTGCGTTGACCTTTTCTTTGGAAAAAATTCAATTATCCGAATGGGACCCGGTCCCAGTTGATTCGGATAATTGGAATCCTACTGTATCTGATTTATAGTTTATTGTTCATAGTGCATTTTCATAGTACAGAATTGAACTCCTTCAAAGAATTCAATATCCTTCTTTATAAAACAGAATGCAGAGAATTTAGATGTTTAATCTATCTCCACATTTTTCCCACGAATTCGACAGATAGAATCTCCTCTTTCGCAGGCGTCCCCGTTCTTTCCCTTGGTAATTTACGACTGGACCGCAAGCGAGCAGTATCACGAAAGGTATTCCGAGCAGTATTCCATACCTATAGATTTTAATGAAAAGCCGCTGAATGTTTTAATAGACAAGGGGGTTCATTGCTTTAAGGAAGTATGAGGGGAAAACCAGTTCGGGCCATTCTTCTCGTCCTTCCTCCATGGCAGATCCAGCCGAAAGATGCTCAGCATTAGCAGGCAGCGAAGATGCTAAAATTGTATGCTTAACAAATCTCCACAAGAAAAAGTTAAATGGGATATCCAGAGACAGGTACTGTCATCGCATTAATATGTCTTCGTCCTGTGCGTACTGTCTAATGTGGAAAATTTTGATTGAGATGCTCTCACAAAGGATCATTATCGGTATGGATTTTAGTGGTAGTGAATTAAATGTGAACAACATTAGATTCCTGAAACACGTAAAATAATTAGAGGGGGGAGGGGTCACTTCTATTTCAATATGATATAATAATTTGTTTTTCGGTTTGTAGTCTAAAAATTTTTAAAATACTTCACAAACATGAACAATCTTCTATTTTGCCTAAAATGTTTATTGTTTGGATTGGTTATGGCAAAACCTTTTACCGCTCTCTGCCTAAGGGAAAAAAAAATGACTTCGTGCAGGATTCTCTAAGGAAAATTGGCTCTTATTCACGTTATACATGGAATAACCATTAAAAACACCATGGAGCCAACCCATTTGCCGGGATTCAAGCCCAGCTAGAATATCAGGATTCAGCGGGCTTAATAACTCGACAGTGGATGGAAATCATTTACTGTTAATCAAGGTAATGCAGCATCATAGGCTGGAATTACCTAGATATTCATACGTTTTTATGATTTGTCCAATCAAAACAAATTTTTACATTCATCTATGTCTTTATTCTTCTATTTCTTTAAAACTATCTAAACTGGTAGTAAATATTACCGTGTATTACGAACAAGGTCCTCAGTCAGTCAAAAAATTTCATCAACCGCTTCTGTAAATGTTGACAACCGAGATGGGACGGAATTATCAGTTGATTCATCAATTGCAAAGTAAAATTGTTCAAAATGTTTGACCTTTTCATTTGATTGGGTAATAATATAACTGTCAATATCTTCTAAAACGTGTAGTTGTGTTTGATGAAAGGCTTATTATTTTAAATTGATCTGAAGTTTCAGGTCATATTTCTTCTGATGCTACTTAAATAACTTAAGATTTTATTAATACACCATCGCTAAAATTTTAGTTTGTTTTGAAACATGAATGCAGTGCAGAAGCTAGCCCTTGTTGCAATTTCGTTTAGTACATGCATTTTAAAATATGAACAGTTACGATTTTAAGCTACGTTTCTTGAGTGCGCACTTTATGATGATGTAGTTTGCCATGAACTTGCTTCGTAATGATGTCGAATATCGTTTTTTTTTTTTTTTTTTTAACAAAGCAATACATTTAGTACAACTTCATCGTGAACCAAACAGTACTTTATTGTCAGATTCAGGATTGATTAGCATTCTATTCTTCCTTGAAAATGTTTCATCATTTTCAACGTGAGATCCTTTAGAAATTTCCTACTGTCTTTTCTTCCATCGTCCGAAATTAAAATTAAAAAAAGAAAATTAATTAATTAAAAAAAAACCTGAAAGGTTTCAGATTTTAACTTACGTCCAAAGGGGCGTTTTTTAACGTTTCGTGTGTTACCTTTATTTATTAAATATCATGTTTTTCGAACTTAAACTACAAAATTCAGTTCAACAGCAATATCGCAAAGTAATTTTAAAATGAGTATATCTGTAGAATTTCTGATACACAGTTCCGCGTGCTTTAGATAAAAAGGTTTTTTTTTTGCCCGTAGAGTGTTGCCATTGCTCGCTTTTAAATCGTTTGAGTTTGTTCATCAAAACTTCGTTAAGTTTTACAAAATGTGAAATAGATAATAATGCAAATTCCAAATTCGGGCTTCCAAATGCACATATTCGGGTGGAAACGTACGTTATTCAAAACTGGATGGCTCTAGGTACCGTTGTTTTATCACATTTGGAGAAATATACATACATTTATGCAGATTCTTCATTATTTAATTTCTGTAAACATAATACAGGGCTGCAATATTTTGTGGCAACAGTTTGAAAAGTGATTCAGACTTTTAATGTTTCCGACGCAAAGTCTCAAAATGAAAACAATAGTCCTTCAAGAACAAAGCCTCTTTAAAAAAATTACGCCCAAAGCGGCTTTTTTTTTTAATGTTTTGTGTTTTACCAATATTTGTTAAATAGCATGTGTTTCGCATTTAAATCGTAAAATTCAGTTCAACAGCAATATCGCAAAATAATTTTAGACTGAGCCTGTCTTTAGAATTTCCGATACACATTCTCGCGCGCTGGAGAATTTTTTCCCCCCCTGTACAACGTTGGTGGCTTTGAAATCCTTGAGTTTGTTAATAAAAAATTCCTTGAAGTGTTACAAAACAAATTCCAAATTTGGGCTATGCAGATTCTCCATTATTTTATTTCTTTAAATACAACACAGGGCTCTAATAGTATTTGTTGGTAACAATTTGAAAAGTGAAACAACGCTTTTAGTGAATCAATGTAAAATGCCAAAACGAAATTACTAATCCTTCTGAGCAAATTGCCCCTCTGGACTGATAACCAATCAGAAAAAAATTGTGAAGTAAAGTCATCGTCTTCCATTGTAATCATACTCAGCTGTAAGTTACGTGTTTGGAATAATAGCGAGAGCGCAATTGATTGTTTCCCTCTCGTACATCGCATTAGTAAAACGTCTCCTATAATCCAGGCGATGCTTTTATGAATATTTACTGCATTATTATGAATAATAATAAGATGCCTCTAACGTTATATGTTAGATATTTCAGTGCAAATTCTCTTCCCAAGTTTGACTAATTTAACTATGATTGTTGACACGGAATCCTGAAGGCCTGCCTCATTTAATACATAGACTTTGTAATATTGAACATACTGATCATCAATTTTTAAAAATTTGCTATTACCTTCATTTATTATTATTATTATTGTAGTAACTGACTATCTGCTTCTAATGACTATCATCTGAAATGTTACTGAACATTTTCTACGTACAGTTTTACTCGCCTAAAAACTACTATGGCGAAAGGAATCAATCCGAACAAACATTGTTTAACAAAGGAACATTTTTCAATATGGGCTTTCCGTGTAACAGATATTCGAATTTTGTATTTTACCATAGATCCCTGTTCTTAATATTTAAATCCATTTGTTAGTTTTTTCGTCTCTCTCACCCCGGATGGCCTTTAAACCTACAGCAAATATTTTCAAACATATCCTTCATATATTTTCTACGCGGAAAACACCGTTAAAGATAATATTGCACCTGGCTTTGGCTGTCACAATACACATAATGTTTTATTTATTTGTTTACATTTCGAATCGGATTCAATCGCCACGGAACATTAACCCTTGTAGTAGGTGGTAACATCTGCCTTCACAAGTGAGCAAATATTGTATGAAAGGGTTGCGTTCTGCGACTGACAAGATAGGATATAAATCTCTCTTTTTGATTCGTCTGTGAAGGGACGACGGGGATTCTTTTTTAGGCTAGAAGTGAATACAAATATATTATTTTTGTTCGGCAGATCTAGAAAGGTGTTTGAAAAAGTATTTCCTGAATATAATTTTTCGATTCTGACATAATTAAACTGTCGTGTGGCGTGAAATTAAACGAAATATGATTTTCAGTCAACTAATACGAAACTCGTTCTTGCCTAATACTAATTTTTACTTCAAGGAACAAAAAGGCCATATACGAAACAAAGGCAATTAATTCATCGAGATATTGTATTTATTTTTTCAAGTAACGAAAAGTGCGTTTTAGAAAATAAAGAAAGAGAATTCCTTGAGATATCATGCTTGTTCATAATGTAAACACCTTTTTACGTTCTAGATTACACGAAAAGAAATTATTAAAATATATATTTGCCTCCGTATTCCCATGTACTCGAAAGGATAATAAATAAAATCAGGGTTTTTTTTGTGTGTGTGTTTTATTTAATATTTGAAATACGTATAAAGAATTTTTAAAATTCACTTTTAAATGTGTATCAACCCAAAAGGGGCTGTTAATATGCAAATGGAATTTTGTGTTAAATCACTATAAATCTGTCGGTACACTTTTCATATTTGGAATTATTATGTATAGGCATTTTGAATAGAAAACTGCATGTTGATAGCAGCATATCTGAAATGATACTTCGAAACTCTTAAAGACATGGCAAAGCACTTAATGTACATCAACGGTTACCACAATAAGATTTAAAAATTTCTTTGGAACATTGCGTATTAAATTTTGTTTTGAGCTGTTTTCTGATTTAAACTTGCGCAGTTTCCTTTCCTTAGCAATATTTACCTTTTCTTGAAAGAAAAGGTATCTGGAGTAATGAAGTACTTCAAATAAATGTCCTTTCCTAAATTACAAAAATACTGCAATGACCATGGTTAGCACATATTAGATGAAATAAAATATCTCTACTGCTTATGCTAAAGATGGTTAACCCAGTTAGCAATAAAATTCATTTTGTTGCCTTTTGTCAGAAGTTTTGCCTTTAACGGTGGTTGATATGTATTTTGAAAAAAGAGGTGACTTGTTGGTATGGTTTGTTGTCTACAACAGCTTGTCGATATTCTGTTGTGAAAGCTAAAAAAAAGCACTAAAGATACCACTTATATGCAACGAAATAATTTGACACACTAATAATATTGTTCATTCTCAATAAATTAACAGTTGTCTTAATATCTGAAATTTTGCTGCGATTACAGGATTGCTCGAGAATCTCCTAAATAAAGTGATCGTTCGACATAATCACACTCATAAAACGATTGCACACTACTATGCACTCTACTCTATTCTTACAACAAAAGTTTAACGTATGTTACATTTATGTTTTAAAGAATTTAAAATAAATTTATCGTTTAAAGAAAGATGCAAAGGTGACAAAAAGTGCAATTCTCACAATCCTACCCATCTGGTATTGTGTGAGATTGTAATAAGATAACACTATATTATACTAAGAATTAACACTCATCAGTAGTGACTCATAAAAAAAAGTGATTTTGTCACATGACTTGCAATAGTCTAAGCAAATAGACAAGGCTATACGATAGCTCAATGTCACCTAGAACACTGCATTCACGTCTACGGCATTAAGTTTGCTGGGGAGGCCTCTTTTCTTTCGTTATATCTGTCTTGCGAATCAAACTTGGTTCGCGTTTCGAGGCAGTAAACCGGTCAACTGGAGTTGTTCTCTTGATAAGATTCGGGAGCTTTTCCAGATAACAGTTCTGCTGGGACATCGGTTAAGCTGGGACATCGGTCTTGGCTGTCAGAGTTCTCATCGGAACGTTTCAGTGGTATCGTTAATAAGATGTCCTGTCTACTTAATCCTTGTCAACCAAGTCGTCATTTTTCTATCTTGACAAGCATTGTAGCAGCAGGATGTCTTATAATGAAGAGTTTAGCAATCATTTGCGGAATGGTAAGGAGGAATTATTCATCAAGATGTGCCGGTGGATTTCTTGATAGCTGACGTGGCAAATATATTAAGGGGGAACAAATGTTATGTTTTATATGTTTACATGGTTCTGAAAAGAAACGGGAAATTGCAAAGTTGCGCTGTGGAAGCTTTGTATTTGACCCCAACTACGAAAAATGATTCATCTTTTTTTATTTATATATTTTATTAAGCTCTTTTTTTGCGAAGCTTTATTGTGAAAGTCAACAATAAAGTCTTTATAAAATATTAAAGGCACACTTCAGTTTTTTTTTTTTTTTTGGTGTTGGGATGTCTTTTTTTGTGTTGGAATTGTCTTTTACAATTGGAATGCCATGTCGAAAACTTTCATCAAGTTACTCGATTAGCTCTAAACAGCTAAAGACAATTCTGTCTGAGTCAACTTTTAGTAATTTTCACGATACTTTAAAATTTCCATTCTTAGAGTATATAAATTACGATGACGTCTGTGGTTTAATGATTAATTCATGATATATTTATAAGCGGATTCTCTAGGAGATTATTATTTTATATTTATGTTGTTAAAGTTGTCCTCCTAAACAGTTTCTCTTTTCTTTATAATATTACAGTATTTCTATAGCATTTATTCGTTTAATACACCTTCTGTTGCTTTTCCTGATAAAAAAAATAAAATTTTACACTGGAAATAGGACAATGAGTGAGTATTTATTCTTATGTTTGTTTCACGTAAAGTGAAGATTCATTATAGTCAAACGCAGCTGAAACCCAGACTTAACTCATTTGTATCGAACAATCGCCAGAACTAAGAATGCAAAGTCCTTTCGGGAAATTACCCATACTATTCATAAAAGTACTCAAGTAGTAAGAAAGCGAAAGTGTTTTATTGGTTTTACACAGCATTAGATAAATAGTGTTTAAATATTTTTAAGAAAACACGAGACTAAGATTGTCACGTTTAGATGTTTGATCCATTCGTTAAAACTGAATCATATGGATAAGATATTGAACACTTGTCGTTCATAGCCAACGAATCTGTACCGAATTAAGCTGCATTAACATTTTCGCGATTTTCCGCGTATGAACACTGGAGCAACTTTCTCGTAGGAAATCCTCAGTGAAGGTATTTTTACTTTTAAGCAGATAGTTCTCTCATGCTTTGCTATAACTTAAAAAAATAATAAAAAAAAAAAAAAAAAAAAAGTGTCGGGGAACGAGGGCTTAGAAACAACAATTTTAGATCTACTGATAATTATACGATCTTTTTCAATATGCATTTTCCACACAGTTGTGTTATGACTAAGACAATGATAGCAATGTCCTGATTTTGCTTCCTTTTATAGTCTTTTCTCGGCTGCATATATTATCATATGGTATGTTCCTTTAGAACAAGCATTTCAGGGTTATTTTTACCCTCTGGTTTGCCTCTTAACCAGGGTAACAGCAGCTGCGTCAGAGGGTTAAGCCCCCATATTGTTTTTTCCCACTTCATTTCCGTTTATTGTGCGCCTATTATCATCGCAAATGAGAGAGGATCTGAAATGCCTCAAAGTACCTATATTAAAGTATCAGGTATAGTCAGTAGGTTCTGTTTGAAAATGGCTATAATTCTCGGAGTGTCTTTAAGCCATATTTTGGTGTTTAATACTATTAATCACCAGTTTATTACTTATATGTTGAAATAATTAATTTTATTCTTTTGCATCAAAATCCTATCTATGCAAAGTGTCTACAAAGTTTTCGGGCTTCACTATCCTGGTAAATTATGAAACGCTTGGCACGTTCACGCAGCTGCTTGATTCCTTTGTAGAACTCATACTTTGGAATGCTCTTTAAATGTCTAGTTTTCTAAATTTCTTCAAGGTTATTAAAGTAAAGATCTTTGAAGTAGACTTCAGTTTAAGGAAAAGTTTTAAAAATCATCTGTAGGCGGTAAGCCTGATGAAGAAAGGGAGGGGTTGAGAACTGTAGCACTTTTCTTGGCTAGAAACTGCTTGACAAAAATAGAATTTTACGACATCCCGTTGTCACCACAAACTAGTTTTCCCATTGAGCTTTGGGCTTTATCAGAACCAACAGTATGAATTCTCATCAGACGTTTGTCCAGTATTCCTTCATAAAACAGAGTTTACCATCTGTACCACATTTTCATTATGAATTATTCACTTACTATCAAAAATAACCAACATGGTCCTTATTCGAAATTTCTGAAATCAACCCTACTTTTCTCCAACCACAAAAAATTACATTTCTTAGTTTTTTTTTCTCTTAGGATTATTAGCGAAGCATCAAGTTTTCTAACGAGTTATGATTTGCATGAAAAAAGTGAAGAGTGTCTGCCATTTCCATCAATTCCACTTCAGTTTTGTGAGCAATGTGTTTAATGATGTTAAGCTCGTCAGCTATCCGTTAAAGAGAAAAATGGAGATTTTTCAACAGCAATCGTCGAAATTTTTCGATGACGTCATCCTTAATTTTTCCTTTTATTAAAATTATCCACCTCAGAAGTTTCTCTTTTGTTTTTTTAAGAACATTTTGATTATTCTATAAATTCTGTATATTTAATACAAGGACACACTGTTAATTTTCTCGACTATTTCAAACTTTATCACAAATATTAAGTTAGTATGAGACAGTTGCCTAGAGTAAAATGAAGAGTCACAAAAAAATTCACATTACATAGAGGAAATAGCAGATTAAGTCTCTTGTGTCCCTCTTAGCCGAACCTAGATTTTGTAATTCACCCTCGCCCCTTTTATATAAAATATCTGCTGTCAATATTTAAAAATATTATTCATTTACAACATTTCAGGAAATTAAGTAACCTTAACTAGGGTAAATTGAATTTTGCAAATGCAAAGCGCTTTCCCCGACGGTCGACATCAAAACTTCTGGAAGTGTGGGTGGTCATTTCAGAGAAGATTCATTATCAGGTTGTAGTAGTAGTTAATAGTTTAATTTCCCCACTTAATTAACATACGTATTAACATACAGAGATCCCACTGAACCTTAAGTAACTTAATTAAATATATAAATACAAACTATGCTATTAGATATTTAAAAAAAATATTACTACCTATCCTTATTGATAGAGACATGTCGGTAAGACAGAAGGTCGTACTGTAGAGACATTAGGTATTTTTGAAAGCAGGAGAGATGAAAAATGAGCAGGGCCCTCGCCGGGACTCGAATCGCGGATCTCTCGAATACTCGCCAAGGGTGCTGACCAATACGCCACGAAGGCCTGCTAAGAAGGCGGAAGAAATACCTTATAGTATGTTGCCGGTATATTTGATCTCACTGCTGTTCCGATAGCCAGTATTCATTCTAAAAATAGTATTGCCAAGGTGGCAAGTCGCAGAAACTTTCATTATTTTTCTTTTGTTTATTTCTTTAACAATAAATGCCCGAAACGCAGTACGATATTATTTTGAAATTTTTATAAACATAATGTAATTCAAAAAAATAAATCATTGACTTTCAAAAATTCATCTTGTAGCACCATACTTATGTCGGACAATTATTAGACAAAGTTATTGTTTTTTACAACGGCAAGGAGAAAAGACAGTTGTGTCATGCCTGACACAAACTGCTCCTTTCGCAACATGACAAAATTTTTCGTTAATACTATATTGATACTGGCAGAGTAAAAAATTTTGTTTAACGTGTGGTTATGTGAAGGAAGAGTTTAATGTTTTTTATTTTAAATCAAAAGCTCAAAATAACTAATCTTAAGAGGGCATGTCGAAGAACTATAGTGGCTAACAGTTACTCGTGTTGTGAACACCAAAGGAAAAAAAAAAATGCTTAAAAAAAACCAAAAATGCTGTACAAAACTAAGGTAAGAATAATACTAAAATGCTGTTAACATGCGTACGGGTTCGTAATGGATTGAATGTACACAGAACCGCAAGGCCATTCCTAGGCCATTGGCTACCCACGTACTTCCCTAAGACTGTTGCCCCAAATTAAAAAATAAATGCTCAATGATTAATAAAATCTTTATTTCATACTCAATAAGTACTGACATATGACAAGTACTTACAATGAATTTAATGAATATAAAATATTTAGGCGTGGTATCGCGAGAGTCCAGCCGCCCCTGATTTTCTCGGCCGGCGTACTTTTACCCCCACTAGGAATCGATGAAAGCTTGATAAAATTTATTTTCACAAAAGAAACGCACTTTAAGATTTTGGAATTTCGCACACAAATACTCGCGCAGCTATTCTCAGCATAACAGAGCGCAAATAGAGTCACCACTTCAAACTACTAAGAACGTTAAACACGACGAAGCGTATCTAAAGAGCAAAGCCAGCACGGAGCAATACTTCGAAATCAGCTCTAAATCAAAAACTGAGAACTGATGCTCTCGCCTGTCTTATGCAGTTTTCCCGACGCCACTGAGAAATTTCCAGTATCTTCCATTTCTCGAAAGGCATTTACAGTTGCTGTCTGTCTACGAGAAGAAAAGCTCACGTCACAGTGTCTGGCGGGTGACGGTCGCTATAGTCTAGTCTGGAAATCTATCGCCGGGATACCACATAAGATGCGGTGTATCCGGCTCACTGAAGTTTGCAACAAAGTGCTCCTAATGTATTTTTCCTGACAAGTAAGCAAGATAACTGAAGCAAGAGAGAAGAAAGATGAGAGTAGAGAAAAGAACAGGGGTGCCAGACACCGCAGTGCAAGGAACCAAGACCAACGATGGAGAGGATATCCTGACAAGTCATAATTCATGAGCAAGTGCTATGAGTACATAGCAAAATACAATAAATTAAAATATAAGGAATACATAAACAATAATAATGAATAACAAATAAGAGTACATGAAACACAGCAAATTCAATAAATTTAAGAACATACAGTAATAGATGAAGTTAATATTTACATATATACACTGCAGCAATAACTGCAAAGTTCAATTATTATGTCGGGAAGTTTAGGTCTCTAGTCAAATGTGCCGCAAGAGGTCTTAGGTTGTAGTCTTCTTCAAGGGCTACGTAGTCAAAAACTGAGAATTTATTTAAGTGTTCACATCTTAGTGCCTTTTTAAAGAAATTTCTATTTAGTCTGTGTAAATATTCATTCAGGTATTCAATCCTGAGATCCTTATGCAAAGTTTCATTCTTGACATAGAAATGAGCGTTCGTAATAAGTCGCAAGGCCTTGTTTTGCAGTATTTGTAATTTTTCTATATCCTTCCTAATATAGGTGGCCCAAGCTGGAGAGGCATAAGTCAGGATTGGTCTAATGATTGCGATATAAATGTGCCTTTTCTTGGCAAGTTCTAAATTTGATTTAGAGCCGATTAGTGGTACCAGACTAGTTAAGGCAGCGATTGCTTTCCCTTTCACACTGTTAACATGTTGTTTCCATGTGAGTTTCTCATTTATGATAACTCCTAAGTAGGTTGCATGCTTCACGACGGGTACCACTGTACCAAAAAGAATCAATCTCTCCGTGATTGGCTTCCTAGTTCGTGTTCGTCTAACGATGAGAAGCTTGGACTTTGCCGCGTTAATGGATATTCTCCATTTTTCACACCATTTTTCTATTGCAGGCATGAGTAGCTGTAATTTTTTCACTGCATAGTCAGGACTTATAGATCTAGTTGCTATAGCGGTGTCATCCGCATAACATCCGAGGTAATGGTTCGTAGTAATTCCGTCTTTTGGGAAATCAGCCACATATATGATATAGAGAAGCGGGCCTAAGATAGAACCCTGGGGGACCCCAGCGCCCAGCCTTTGATGTCCTGAAGTGTCGCTGCCTACGGAAACATAGAAGGTTCTTTCTCTGATAAATGAGTAGATGAGATGCACCAACTCTCTACTGAAGTTGACGGTCGCTATAACAACAGGGCTAGTATATTTCAAATAGGGGCGAACCAAGGGTTGCCATTTCATCTTTAAATGCTCCAGGATGGCAAACTGGAAAGTAAATCGTCAAGACACTCCTACGGAAAATGGGTTCGTTTTTATGGCAACAGACAGCTGCAGACTAATTGGCGAGAGCTTTTCTTATGATAGACAGACTGTACAGAGGGCATTTTGGCCAATTACAGTTACACAAGAAACAGACCAAAATAATATCTCCAAGTTTGGTGAATTTTTGGCGATTTCTCCCACACATGGCAACAAAAATCAGTCACCATATCCATGCCTGCTTGGCGCTATCTTGTCAGTTTGGGAAGATAGCATTTATCTCAATGTTAAATGAACTTGCTCCTGTAAGCTTATTTTTCCAGCGAAACTTCACTCTTGAGGCCTTTTATGATACATTATACCAGGGATACTACAGTTTTAAACATTATTTCCCTAAAATTGTTTACATATGTATAACATTTATAGCAATAATAAACAGCTTTATAGATTACAGTATGAGAGTAGTTTTTAAACACCGCTGAGAATGAAAATATTTCATGTAAATCACTTTGCGTTTATTGTAATGTGTTGGAATCGAATTCAGAATGTCTCAAACTCTGGTAAATGTACACTGCGGGGGAAAAAAAAATTTTTTTTTAAAAAAAGACTGTTCTATATCTCTCGTTTTACTGGGCTGGTTGACGAAATTCAAATTGCGTTTTTCATGTCTCGAAAGCACGACTTAGGATATATATTAGATTTATATATAGCATTATTCTAAGATAGGTATTTTCACACAAAATGGGTCTTTTTTCTGAAATAACATACCAATTTTTTTCCATATTTCGATTCTACGATTCAAATTATGACTAGATATTAAATTTTGTGAAATTTTTTGAGAAATTTACGGAGAAATTCAAAATTTTAACTTGGCTCATTTTTTTCAGTTTGCGCCAAGAATAGTTCACTTGGCTAACTTCTTAATATATGGCAACCTATTTTCCTTTCCCTTTTTACACGAACGTGAGCGGAAAAAAAAGTCACAATCGTTCCCTACTTTCAAATAATTTTCTTTATATTATATTTTTAATTATAATTGTTATTATTTTAAGGAATTTTTTACTTATTCGAATTTTATTTTAATTGTTCAAGTTGCATGATTTCTTTCAAAGAACTGTTTTAAAATTTTCTATTTACTCATTCGAACTACGTACTTTAAATAAAAGGTGCATCGTTTATTTTATTTTTTTTTTGTCAAATAGTTTTCTTTATACTATATTTTTTAGTCATAGTTATTATTTTAGGTCATTTTTAAACTTTCAGAATTTTATTTTAATTGTTTGTGCTGGATTTTCTTTTCAGATAATTGCTTTAAAATTTCCTATTGATTCATTCGTACTGCGCATTTTAAATATATTTATTAATGTAAAAAATTTTCAGAATTTGATTTTATTTATTTGAATTGCGTTTCTTTCGAAAGCATACTTTGTGAATCAGACTACGATGCATTTGAAAACTGCATATATTAAAAGAGAAAATACAGTAAAGCACAGTTGACACGCCTTTCTATGGGCCGTTCAGAAAATATGTATAAATAAGAGAGATACATAACCGACTCAGGTTGCTAGTGCAACGATCAGGATAACATGACTGACCTGTAATGCCCATTTAGAGGTGGAATAATAATAAATAAATAAATAAATATAACCGACATTTTAATTTAGGATGACATTCATATATTGTTTTAAACAGTTTTATCATTGTGCCCATTGCTTTACACAATTTTATCTTCCTACATTTAGTTTCTTAAAATGTTATTCATATTTTAGTAAAATATTTTAGTTTTGAAATCGCAAGAATTAAATATCATAAGATTAAAAAAGTTTTAATAAAAAAAAAATACTAAATTTTATGCAAAAAAAATTTTTTTCTTCTTAATTTCTCTTTTTCTTCAGGCATTCTGCAAGCATATTAAAAAGCATCCAACTTTTCGAAACATCTTAGTATTTCTGAGAGCCAAATTCCTCGTCAAACTTTTGCTTACTTTTCTTCCTAATTTTCTTCTTTTCGTCTACACTTATTTTCAGTGCTCACACAAGAAAGTTAAGATTTTTCGATTGTTACACTTCCATAAATTTTGCATTCTTGTCAAATTTTTTAAAATATCAATTACATCAGTTGCGCTTCAGCTGAAGATAGATTTTCATTTTCTAGGCATTTTAACTATAAATAAAGTTTAAAGTAAAGTCCAAAGGATAAATATTTTACTTGAAAGATTTTTTTCTAAATGATAAAGTTCATAAAACAACAAAGGAAAGTTCTCAGTTTTAGACAATTCGATTTAAATGAAGTTAAAGTAAACTAGCAGACGATAACACGGCAAATGTAAAATTTAACTATTACAAATATTTAAAAAAAAGGAAAAAAGAAAGAAATTAAACAAAATCATCTATAATTTAAAAAAAGTAGTTTTTCATATAGTATTAATAAATATTAATTACGCATCAATAAGGGGAACAATTCCATATAATTGATTCACCGTAAAAATTTAGTTGAAATTTAAGGCTAAAAATAGCTGTGGTAATTCACTGTAACAAAATCCATAAACAACCACATTTGGCATTATAATCGCTGAAAAAAAAAAAGATGCCAAATTTCAAAATTCTCCAATAATTCATGTATATCTTAGAAAATTTTGAATAAAAAACTCTAATTTTTTGCAGATGTGCCTAGAAATACATCTACTTTAAAAAATGTTAAAAATTTCATAGGTTATAATTCAAAACTTTTTTCGAAAAATATATAAAAATTATTTAAAAATACAAATTTTAAAAATAAATCATAAAAAATAGGTGAATTTTATTTGGAATGAACCTAAATTTCTAATTCTAAAAGAAGGAATCAAGTAAGTTTAATAATAAAAAAAGAGATATTAATAAATATATATGAAATTCAATTAACATTGAGGAGCTAAAATTTTGAGAGCTAATATTTTAAAAACTACTCCGGCGATTTTGACAAAAATTGGCAGTTTGGCATTATTTGAGTCGTAGAATCGAAATATGTAAAAAAATTGGTATGTTATTTCAGAAAAAGTCCGATTTTTTTGTCAAAATACCTATTTTAGAATAATGCTATATATAAATCTAATGTATACCATAAGTCGCGCTTTCGAGACATGAGAAACGCAAGTTGAATTTCGTCAATCGGCCCTGTAGAACCTGAGAAATAGAACTGTCCTTTTTTTTTTTGCATTTTTAGAATTCATTTTTCTCCTATTAACATTTACGTCAAATTATTACAAATCAGATTAAAAACAGAAAACATTCTTATTAATAAATTCGCTGTACGAAAATGTTACTTGAAAGTTTCAAAGTGCATCCATTTCAATAAACATCGAAGATTTCCCTGAGGTAAATAATAACAGATTCAATTTTCTGCATTTATCTCTTTCTTCTGAGACAACTTTTTAAAATTTTGTTTATTTCCTGTGTTCCCCCGCTAATAAAAGTGGGAGACGACCTTACCCCCAGGAAAAGGGAATCTAATTTTCTGATAAGAATCAAAGTGCACTTCTGTTTTCATTCATTCCGCTGTACATCCAACCACAGGGCGTGCACAACTGCGGCACAGGAAGGGGAAGATGGTCTTTGCTGATAAGAGTTCCTCTTCCTTCCCCTCGGCACAAGTTCCAGCAAAATAGTGAAAGTTGAGATTGTCACATTACAATCATAAGTATGAAAGATCTCAGTGGTTTTGGGGGACGAATTCATTTACGTTTCTCTAAAACGCCGAAAATTGTTTACGAGTTTCCAGTTTGAATCACATGCTAGAGTTTGGCCTTGATTTTACGTTTTACCATGGAAGGTCTAGAGAAATTGTAATACATTTTCTTTAAGTATTTTACCTTTAAGTGTCTGTCTGCCAGATCATGATATTCAAAATTTGAACCTTGATGCATGTAGATATTTCTTTGTCTTTGAATTATCTCTCAAAACCATAATATTTTTGTGGAATATGACGAACAAAGCAGAGTTTCATTTATGTATTTTACATTTCCAACTGTCAAATTAATATTTGATAATCTGCATATGTGATGGATTGCCTTT
This sequence comes from Stegodyphus mimosarum, assembly GCA_000611955.2. Taxonomy (NCBI): domain Eukaryota; kingdom Metazoa; phylum Arthropoda; class Arachnida; order Araneae; family Eresidae; genus Stegodyphus; species Stegodyphus mimosarum. The sequence continues at coordinate 620,916 of KK114520.1, read as the reverse complement.
TTGTGTGTTTATATGTATGTGCATGTGCTTATGTGTGTGTATTATTCGTGTTTGATTCCAGTGGTGGAACATGAACAGCCTAATATGAATACAGTAGAACACGAAGCAGATTTAAAGTTAGTGTCAGTTTGCATATAAATTCGATTTTTCTTTCCAGACAGTCATCTATTGTTTTTGTTATTTAGTTCTGCTCTGAAGAGTATCGACCAATGCTGTGAACCTCGTCTAGCACTTCCTTGTCCCGAATAATATCATGGTCTGAGTTATTTTCGTATTACTGATGCATAAAATCCTGCAAACTAATGTTTGGAGTTAAAGCAAGTGAGATCTATACCCCTAACGAAAGAGATATTTCCCTGGAGGAATTTCTGAGAAAAACGACTTACATTAACGTTATGTTTTAAAATATGGACGCATCAACAAGCCTAAAGATTAGTGATCAGTACATGGATAGGATACGCCTAAAATAATACGAAACTTTAAATTTTTAAATTAATAATAAACAAAAAATATTAATATATTTAACAATTTTGAAAAAAAAAAACAATAATTTTTAAAAACCAAGTGTACCTGCGTTTATTTGTTTTAAATGCAATATAAATTTATTTCAAGTTCGTTTGCTTGTATGAATACAAAAAGTTGTTTGAAAGAGATGAAGTGCTAAGACTGATGCATAATTATATTAATCACTAGCATGAAAAAACCTTAATTTGCATTCAATATTATTTCGGAAATGAAATATATCTTATTTATGTGTTAGATAACATTACAGAATATTTACTTTCCCCTTACGGCTTCACCAGTGGTTAAATGGTTAAGACCTTTGGATACTGGCAGTTCGATCTAGCTTCGAACCCAAACGAACGAACGGGTTTCCTCCCCGTTTAATTTTCGCAGTTTTTGTCCATGTGTAACATAACCCATTTTCCCACAGAAAGGGCTGCACGAAGGCCGATAGCTCTCGTGTGCTTTTCTGTATTGAAATAACCCTAACACTCATACTATGACATCTATCATACTAAATCAGGATAGAAGATTTCGAAACAAGATTTTAAATACGACTCTGGATCCCCACTGGCAGAGCGTCTAAAATGATTTGAGTACGGCTAGTTCGACACGGGTTCAAATCCTGGCGAGCGAGCTGGTTGCATGGAAGTTTTCTTGGCTTTTTTTACGAGTGAAACGTGAATACAAGGCAGATCTTCTTAGAAAGTTTCTTTTCTCTTGAGCAGATAAACAATCGCGTGCTTCGCCGTAATCCAAATATGTTAAATCCGTCTGTATTGACAGTTATAATTTTATCTTTTTAAAGAAATATTAAGCTAAAAACATGTAAATATCAAATTGCATGAGACTGCAAATATTTTTAAGCAGAAAAGCTTTTCAATGCATTCACGAACAATTGAAAATTGCCGTCCAAGTGGTTAGCGTCGCTGAATGCCGTGCCGAAGGGCCCGGGTTTAATCAGGGAGAAGGCATGGACGTTTGTAAGTGTATAGTGTCCGTGTGGCATGGCGGCACTCCAAATATGTCGCAAACCTCTCGAAAGGTTGTGGTAGGGCAACAACAACTGAAAAACAAACAAGAAAAAAACAACCTATATAAAATTTTACCTCTTACGGAAGCAATCTAACAAAAATTCCTTGCCATCAGGCGATAAAAATTTCTACTCAAATAGGAAGAGTTGTATTTTTATAGCATTTGTTAAGTTAAATTTATGAGCACCTACTCAATGTTTGGTTTTTCATAACTTTCCATTCATCAGAATGCTGATAAGATCATTAAGTATAGTAGAGGCAAAAAAGTGTTTTAAATAAGATAATTTTTACAAAATGACAGTAAACCTCATAAGCGAGTATAAGTAGTTATATAAGTAATCCAAAATATGCGAAAATTCTTCTGATGACCTTTTTTGAACAGAATAATATTTCTGCATAGAAGTAATACATATTTAGTTTACTCATGGTATTTGTCGCAGAAGGTCGTCAGAGATTTTCAAACTACTTTCCTGATAAGTTATCGAGTTCAACTTTTGTAAACATACTGATTTCGGTGATAATACAATATGGTAAAACGAGTTTTGTAAAAGTCCATTAAATTTTTTTTTTAATTTAATGTTGACACGATTTTTCGCACTTATTTTCATTTGCAAAGCAAACTACAAAAGTTTAAAACTTTAATGTTTGAACCGGAGTAAAAAATTATTTTAAGTAAAATTTGTATAAAATTTTATTTGTAACTTCTGATTTTTGGGCGAATTATTGAAAGTCAGTAAATGTTTTCACAGTAAATGTAAATTTGCACAGTAAAACAGTAAATGTAAATTTGCACAGTAAAACAGTAAATGTAAATTTGCAACATTTATTGGAAGTAAATAAAATGATATTCATTGTTATTCATTTACTTTATTGGAAGTAAAAAAAATGATTATTCATTGTTGAAAAATTTCATTAAAAATATGTTATAAAACTAAAAAGGTAAAAATTAAAAAACGTTTTAAAAAAGGTTTTACAAAATAAGTTTTTATTCAAAATTTATAAAATTCTTAATAAGCCAAAAGAAAAAAAAATATGGCATATTTAAGTGGGAACAAGAGATTAATAAGCCTTTACAATAATCATGTGCAATTTATATCACGAATGACAAAAGAGTAGGCACTTAAATAACGAAATCTAATGGTCGGAACATAATGTCAAAAATATATCAAGCGCGCCACATTTTTTCATTATTCATGATATAAATTTGTAAATGAATTTTGTGAAAAATATTATTTAATCCCTTATACCTGTTAATCTACGTAATAATTTACGGTACTCTTTTGTTATCGGGACCAGATTAAAAAAATGTATGTATGTATGTATATATTGATGTATGTGTTCATGTGTGCGTGTATGCGTATGTAGTAAGTGTTTACACATATATGCACATAGACACATACACACGACGTGCATACATACCTTCCTGAATCCCTTCCGATAACTAAACAGTATCTAAATTACTTTTCTTTTTTTTTTAAATTTATTAATCGCTTTATGATTTATAAATAAAAGCTTATTCTATAAAAGTCTTTTTTTTTTAAAATTTCTTAAACAACTTCTAAAACAGAAATTCTTAATTCCTCTCTTATTAACTTTCTAACTGGCAATAGATTTCTCATTTCTTTAGAACCAGTGTAAAGCGCTCGTAAAACATCAAGAAGAGTTCTTCCCGCGCTTACTGTCGTCAGGGTTGGTGGGATGCTTGTCTCCTTAGGCATTTGGGGGTGAAAGTTAGAAAAAAATCCGGACTGGCCCTTCTTGACGTATCTTTTAAGTCTAACAAAAAACACGGGACAGTCCGTTTTCGAGGTTATATTTAAAATGACAATATTCCGTGACAAACCGTTAAGAAGCCCGTGTGAAAGTACGAGATATTCAGGGTCAAACCGTTAAAGAGTTAAGTATGCTTTTAGGATCATATCCACATATGTTTAAAAACTGCATAGGTGTCTTAACGTATATATATATGATAGAGGCTTTTTAAAATAATTTCTTAAATACATACTTTTTAACTCATAAATGAATGAGTCCTTAAGAAATTAATCTAATGTAAACCTTCTGGGTTTGGTCATGTGATTTTGCAAGGTATTTTATGTTAATTAAATAGTTATTTATTATTTTACTCTTTACTCTAATTTCTCCTTTCTTTATTCCTCACTGAAATGCAAATGAATAAAAGGTATTTAAACTGAGGTTTTTTGGTTTTGAGACAAAGCGCTTTTCTGGCATCGCCTGCGCTCTGCGTGGGTAGTTTCCTTGCAACTATAACAGTACCATTTTTCGGCTTTGCGGTTTCTCTCTGCCGACACTTTAATTCAAACGCTCCGGTAGAGTTTGTGAGCCAGCTTCTAGTAATGTTTAATTGTGTAGCCCTTGACTACTGTTCAACGCTTGATTTAATTTGGGCTATTCTAATTTACTTTACATGACCACGAGCTGTGTAGCAAAGGAGACTACCCCTGTCTTCTAAATTCTGTTTAAATAAAAAAGTTATTGTAACCTTCTCAGAACTTCTCGTTGTTCTCAAGCGATTATTCGCTTCACGTCGTTTAGGGTTATTAGGATAAAGTTACTGGGTTAAGTGTAACCCAACAGCCTCCTTTAGCAAATATATACTAAATTAAAATTTTTACACTGACCATCCGTAAAAGAAGGCCGTTTGGTAAATTGTTTCTCATCCTATTAAATATTTTTTCAAGAGGGAAAAAATGGTTAATATACATAACGGATTTCAAAATAAATAAATAAATAAAAAGTCAGAATTTTATCGCAAAAATCTTACACTATTTTAAAGAGAAATTTTGAATCCAAGACCGACATGTGAAAAAAAGGCTTTGCAATCTTTTTGTAACAACTGGTGTAGTACTTTTTATATTTGAAAATTATCGACCGTCACATACGGTAACTTCTCAATTAAAAACTGGTAATTTTGAGTTGATGACAAAGTAGAATTTATTAAATTGAATTTTATAATTAGTCTAAAGGGGTAATTTACCCAGAAGGACTATTAATTTCGCTTTGGCATTTTGCTTTGGTTTACGATAAATGTCGGTTCACTTTTCAAATTTTTGCCATCAAATATTATCACCGTGTATTATATTTACAGAAATTAAATAATGAAGAATTTCCGTAAATGTATGCATGTTTCTCGCATTGTGATAAAGCAGCGGCACCTAGAGCCATCAAATTTTGAATATTGAACGTTTCCACCCGAATAGGGGCATATGGAAGCCCAAGTTTGAAATCTGAAATTTTTTTTATTATCGATTTCATATTTTGGAAAACTTTAACGAATTTTTGATTAACAAACTGAAAGATTTCAAAGCGAGCAATGGTAAAGTTGTACAGAAAAAGCATTTTTATTTACCGTGTGTCAGAAATTCTAAAGATATGCTCATTTAAAAATTATTTTGCGATATTGCTCTTGAACTGAATTTTATGGTTTAAGTGCGAAGAACAGGATATTTAATAAATAAAGGTAGCACACAAAATGATGGCACTTGTAACTTCTCTGGAACACGTAGGTATTGAATTTAATCAGTTACGTCTTTTAGATTTTATATGGGAATTTCCTGTCTTTCTTATACCGTCACAAAATATACATTTAAAAAATTAAGTAGTCATAACAGAAAATGTTTAGCGTTAAGTTGTGTCTTTCTTTTTGACAAATCACTGGAAGGCAGGCACATAACTCAAATAAAAGAATCGCAAATAAAAAAAATCATAGTTTATTAATTAAGAAATGTGTGACACGATTTAAAGTCCCCTTCATTACAGTCATTACTGTTTTTCAGCAGAAACAAGATCAATTCGAAACATCAAGTAAAGTTTCTATAAAAATTAATTTCAGATTTTTATTTTTCGTTTTCATGCTAAAAAATTTACCATCGTTGTTATTGCAGCCAAGGGGATTAACAGCGGTTTAACTTCATGTAAAAATACGTTACGAAATGTTAAGCTTTATATTACCCAAACTATCCAAGCAAATCTAAGCAAATTACAAATTAGGAATTTAATTTAGTAATCAAACTAAGTCCTAACACTTTGAGATGCCTCCAAACGCTCTACTGCAAAATATTTTCAGTTTTGGAAATTGTGTCATGAATAGATATGCCTTGTCTGCTGGCAAAATAATTTAGTTTTAAGAAAAAATCAAATCGTGCATATAGAAACATGGGATTTTTATAACTGATTTGCGCAAGCAGTTTTAGATTTAGTTTTTCTGTTTCTGTCTTGATTTCAATGCTTTTTGACTTGCAAAGGAAAAAAAATCTTTTCCACTAGTTATGTAGCTACCTCGCTTGTTTAAGTTAGTAACATATATCTAAGTAGTATAAGATCTAATCTGAATGTCTAAAAGCGGCCGAGCAGGAGAAACCGCTGAACGCTCGTAGTTCGGCCCAGGCTCAAATCCCGGCGAACAGGCTAACCGCATGAGTATTTCAGTGGTTTTATGTAACATGAAAATGAGTCAATTTCTTTTAAAAACTCCTCTACGAAGATATCCTTTCCTTCTGGCAGGTAGCACTCGTGTGCTTTGTCGTAATCTAAATAATCCAATTCAGTCCAGTTTTGATGGAAATTATTAATTATAAGATTGTAACGTCATCGGATTTTTGTTTCAGAGTAGCAGACAGGAAAAATATATATCGCCTTCAGCGAGCCTCGAACTCTGGACCTTCCGATTGCTAGCCAGACGTGCTTCCTAGTTATATCACGAAGGCAAGCATTAAGGAGAGAGAAAATGCCATGCAATGTTAGAATGAATGATCAGTTGGTCAGCCGAAACATCTAGTTGAAGTTTATAAGCTTGGGTATTAAATGGTAGATCTGTAGTGAGTTTCCCTCGATATAAGTTAAATAGACCCCCAGTAAGTTAAATAGACCCAACAATGGAATCTTTCTATCGGGTTATCATTATTATCACGTCTCATCTGACTCATTAGTTTCTAACTCATCAGGAAACAAATGTTCTCAGTATTTTGTCGAACACATTTTTTCGAGGCATCATTAGTTCAAATAAATTTACGTAGTCAGGTAATGCAGTTACTTACTGTAACCCTCCCTTTCAACTTAATACTTTGTCCTATGCAAAACATAGCCTCAAAAGTAATTTTATTCTCATCGTCATAAAATATTGATGATAAAACCTGTGACATTCAAACAGGATCTGGGAAAATGGACGTCTAGAAAAAGTTGCCTCTTGCGTTCCGCTTTCATAGATGTGATACGGGTTTAGTTGCTCTCATCAGTCATTCCTTCCTTCCCTTTGGAGCCAGATATATCTCACTACAATCATTCCACCCATATCCATATGCAATAAGGAAAGGAATCTCTAAACCTCCTATTTCTACCTTCTCTAACTTTCAGAGCCAGTAGAAAAAATCACCTGTCCACGCTAAGAAGAAGTTCCTGTGTTTAAGCCCCATTGGAAATCCGCACTCTCTAAAAAGTGCGTATTAATTAAAGAAAACAACTACATTATGTTTATTGTAAACAGCTCGTCCGTCTTACGCCGTGGGTGAATAAATTTGACCAGTAACTCGAAAGTGACAGCTATGTTCAGAACACTTAATTCTTAAGAGTAGTCGCGATAAATGCAACCTCATGAATCTCAATCATGTCAGTAATTAAGGAATAATTGTACTTACGTTCAAGTCACTACGTGATGTGTTTTTGCTTTGATGGACCTGCTTTAAAAATGAACGTCATGTACATGACACTAATAATAGCTTCACGAATGTCAAACTTTTTTTTTTAGTTTCTAACTAGGGGCAATTTTTAATTGAGGAGTGGGGAAGAACAGACGACTTCTTTGAACAACAGCTAACGCCCTTGCTGTCTATGTCAAGAGAAGGTGCAGCGAACAAATTGCAGCCTACTCGTTAGACATCAGCATCGGCAGAAGCTAATTCCATAGGTATATCCTTGACATTAATGGACCAAATGCAGCTTGTAGCGCAGCATGAAATTCTTAATTGGAAATAGTAGACGCAATCACATTTTTAGCTTCAGAAACGAAGGGAGGTTTGTGGGAGAGAGGTAAGGGGCCATGGTCTTATGATACTTACTTACCGTGCTTTGTTAGATACACAGGATTAAAAAATTCTAAGAGTTCGTAGTGTCTTTTCCTAATAAGAAATACTAATGCTATACATGCTCAGAATCATCGGCAGAGAATGCTCAGATTTAAACAAACAAACAAAAAAATATGATATTACACATCAATGTAACAAAATAATATGCCTTTAAAAACTAATACATACCATTTGCTTCAGAATATTTTGATTTTCGTTGTCCACAAATTTTATAAATATTTATGCAAAGCACATTTTAATAAAAAGAGATTCGTAAAGCCATGCATTTCAAATATCATCTACAAAATTTAATTCACTTCAGTTCTTTAATAAAATATTATGAAAAGCAAGCGAAATATTGAAGACTTTTCAAGTAATTTTTTGAAATGCAAAATTTTGATTACTTTTTTCGAGTTTCTGAAACACTTCTATTTAATGTTAAAGAATCAGCATAATTGCGTAAATTTACGGGGCAAACTTTGAAGTCTAAACTGAGCCTTCTTCTTCAGCTGCAGGAGGGAAAATGATAAAGGAGAAGCGTATGCTCACGCGATACCAATAGACAAAATTTCGAGAAAGTTCCAGCTAAAGAAAGGAACAAAGTCACTGAATATTTCTTTATAAAATTCTTACCTAATTTTCTGGAATTTGGGTGTTTCGCTCAAAATCAGTGAAAGAAAATAGCCTAGAATTCCCTTCATTTAACATTTTATTGCTTTAATTAAAAAAAATCCGTCCATTTTGTGAGCCGGAGTCGAACCAGTGACCTATGGAGTACGCCTTTGCAGGTCTTACAGTTTGCTTCTCTGCCAACAGATTAAAATTATTTAAAAATAAAAATAAGATTAAGATTTATTCTTCAGTAAATTTACATAACTCGATCTTACTTAAAGTTAATTTATTTTTAATTTCGTCTAGTTAAAGTGTGAATCCATGGCATTAACAATGCTATAGAAAATACTTCATAAAGTAATACTATTGCAATTATATGAAATAAATTTAATTTAAACTGGTGCTCATATATATATACAGAAAGCAAAACATCATGCTTTAGCAATAATTCAGAAAACTTGATTGCTATGTCAAGGATAAGTAATATAATTTAGTGTAAAAAATATTAAAAAGTAAAACATTATATTTTATTTATTAGATCATTAATGTATCAAAGCAAGACTTAAAATCAACACATGCTTCTTAATAAAATTATGATATTTTTCAATGGCAACAAGTTTTATTAACATCAATTAGTATGATTAATAAAAGCTATTTCTAGAACTCTGTTATAATAAGCATCCTGGCTACAAAATTTCATTCCAATTTTGACACCTGCAAACTATCGTCTGCATCGGAAAGGGCACATTTAATGAGATGATAAAAACGTCTGGTTTGTAGTCTTCTATATCTTTTATTCTTTTTTTCTCCGTTCCGTTTTACTCTTTTCGTTTTATTTACTTATTTATCATTATCTTAATTTTGTTTAAATAAAAAAGTTTTTTTTATTTTTTATTTTTTTTTATTTATTTTTTTTTATGCATCACGAGAGTGAGCATAATTTGTATTAGAAAAGAACCGAAATATTTGTATGATTTTCTGTTAGCTTGTATTTCAACTAAACTCTTTTGCTAGAATCTTACAATACTCATTTAATTTGAGTATAATCTCTCTATATATATACCTATAAGTGTTTCACATTATTAAAAAAAGTGTAGATTTTACTCAAGGATTACAGGGATATCAAATTCTGGAATCATTTTAGCTAAGATGTAATCTAAAGAGGTTTAGTTTTAATTTTACATTTCTGTTACGAGTTGCCACCAAAAGTAGTGGCGCGGACTTGTAAGCACCAGGAGTGTCAACTATAAATACGTTTCTTGAACTGAATAAAAGGATCTTTTCATCCTCCCCTCATGTTGTTATTGATACAGCTGAACTTAGCGAATAGTCGCTTCATAGCTCAAATAAAGATCTAGTCAACAAAGTAATTTTAATTTAACTAGAATCTTATGAACTATTGTTGTTTTTTTACAGTGCAAGCTATAAGGAGAACATTTAACTGCAGTTTTAAGAAAAACAAAGAAGAAATAATTTTCTAAGAGATTTATACTCACATTTCTCAACAGGATATCGCGTATTTCGCACTAATGAAACTGGCGCTGAATAAAAGTCATCAGCTGAAGTGAAGGATAGAGATGAAGTAACGAAGATATGTAGGTCTGTCCGAAGACAAATTGTAGCTACATATACTGTATTGCCTTAAACAACAATTACAGATTCCAGCTAAAAATTTCTTAAATTTATTTTGAGAATTTTAGAAAACAAACTCAAATGGAGAAGGGAAGATACTGTTAAAAAAATTAAAACAGTCTTTGTAGAGTAAAAATTGTGAATGCTGCCTATATGTGGTCAAATCATAAATTTCGAACCCCTTTTTTCACGGGAGAGCTGAAAAAGAGGGATAATACTGCTGGGGAGTCGTGAGAAAATGTGGGGGTCGTTTAAATATCTAACTTCTACTGTAGAAAAAGGGTGTAACACCAGAGTGCCTGGGTAAAAAACCTTACCCCATGTAGAACAGTTAAGTAATTGCGATTAATGTCAAGTGTATAACTTGAGAACCAGATATATGCCATGTCTTACTATGAAAAAGATGCACTAATTGTGTCTAATATATTATAGGGTATCGACAATCCGAAAAAACATATATTTGTTACATTAGTGAATCTAAGTAAATATTAAGTTTTGCATTTCGAATGCTACGTTACATGTATGCGAAGTAGCTGAGTATCTGAGGAAATAGTCTTAACGCAAAAGGCTTTCAAACTTTTCACGTCTAAGGACTGCTTTATATATAAACATTAAATTCTTTTTAATTTGAGATTTATAATAAAATAACGCAAACTAGGCTGCAGAAAATTCTTCAGAATGAAGTTAATACTGAAAAATACATTATTGATCCACTTTTTTGGTTTTGTATGTAATAGTTAATATGGAATTCTTAAATTATATATATCTATGTATGGGTATATGTAAATGAAACAAAATATAGAACAAGGTATAAAATATCAAAGAAAAATATCCTTAATATACAATGTTCATTAACATAAGCATATTCATGTAATATCAATAGAAATGGTTAGTTAGGTTTCGTATACATATAATTTATTTTTTATATTTTATATTATTTTCAGTACTGTATACGTATTTGAAGTTTAATTTTACTTGTTCTCCTTTTGGGTTACGACTTTAAGTGAGAAAGAATTGTTAGGGTCTTCATAGGGATTAAATTATATACAATCAGTTGAGATCCGACTTTTCCTTTCTTTTAATAATTATATATATAATATACTATTTTATAAGTTTACATAAAATATAGCAGATTTCTAAGCTACTTATATATGTATATTGATTGATTATAGCAAAGCGCTCGAAGCTTTTCAAAAACTAGGATACTTTCCGTAAACAATTAGTGCTAATTAGTGCTGTTCAACTAGAAATTGGATCAGATTATTTGTTTATAGCAGTGCTATTCAGCCTTGCGAGTTACATGAATGTAATGCTCGGGGGGGGGGAGGAAATTCTGGATGAAAATAATGTAATAATGAAATGTTAATACACAAATAAATATAATCATTAAATTCATTTGATAATTATAATTTAATTTGCAATTATAAAGAGATATATGTTATTAATAATCCAGAAAAGTGCATACTAATATTATTAAACTGTTTAATAATACATAAAAGAGCACTTCAAAACTTTCCGCACCCTATGCAATTTGTCTCCATTCTGGTACCATGTACATAGTTGTACATATTACTGACTTACAATGAAGAACAGAGGAGAACCCTGTAGCTCCATTCAAGTTTTTATTCCTGATATATTGATACTGAATAAGACCTAAAAACACTTTAATTTAAAAATATATCTTCCCTTATGATCCCTAATGCAGCCGTTTACTTCCCTCTTTCGTAATTAACGTCAATGTCATGCACTTGCGACGCCACCAAAATTTTAACTAAGAAATAATTGTTATGCTTTAATTAACTAAAAACAAAATGTTGCTGATTTTTTACACATATGTAAAATTTCTGAAGGTATGTTAAGTTAAAAACTTTCTCTTACACACACAATAAAGAGGAAACTTAAAATTTATGATGAATGCTGTTTAACTCAAAAATTACTAATTATTTTTAACTAGTAACTAACAGTGACGTTTCTTCAGCGGGCGGATGGGATGGTCCGTCTCGGGTGGCACATGTCTAGAAGCAGCATTTTTTGGGTGAAAGTTTTACAGGGATTAGTCAGATTTATCATTGAGACAAGTGAAGAATAATTTCCAAGCGGAATTAAGTTGAGAAGAAAACGTTTTTACTTTAAACAATGTATTCAAAGAAATTACCACACCTTGCTAAAAATGCCCCGTAGAAACCCATAAAAATTGTTTACGGGGAATTGGCCTACGGGTATCCATACAATTCTGAGGATACCCATTGGTCAAATACTCGTAAAAGCCACAGACTAAAACCCGTACAACTGTACGGGCACCCGTAGGCCAAATCCCTATAAAAACCCATAGAAGGAAACCCGTAGGCCAAATCCCCGTAAACCCCATACAACTGTAAGGGTACCAGTAGGTCAAATCCCCCATAAAAACCCATAAGCAGAAACCTGTAGAACATATGGGTACTATAAACAAAATCCCTGTAAAAACCCATAGCCAGAAACCAGAATTTTATGCGTATCCATAGGCCAAATCTCCATTAAAAATGTATATTCCGTAAGTCTATTCCCCATAAAAACCAGTAGACAAAACCTCAGACTTATGCCGATACCCATAGGTCAAATCTCTGTAAAAGCCCGTACACAAAAATTAACAGACTAATACAAGTATCCATTGGCAAAATCACTGCACAAAACAGTAGACAAAAACCTATAAACAAAGCCAATAGAATTATACCATAGTGGAGTATCCATACGCAGAATCCCTATAAAAAACAATACACAAAAATAGAACTGTAGATCAAATTTCCATAAAAACTAATAATTATAAACATAAACCAGCAGAAGTACACAATTAGCAGTGATGAAATGTACAGTCCTAAACAGGGGGAAAGCACACAGAGTAATCTCTACATATAATAAAACAAAGAGTCTGTGTGTGTGTGTGTGTGTGTGTGTGTGTCTTTCGTTCGTGTTGCGACTAAGCTAATAGACCCAGGGCCACGAAATTTGGTACATAGGTGTATCTACACAAGAGCCAGTGCACCTCCAAGCGATTTTTTCGAAATTCGAATTAGAATATTTTTATTTTATGTTTTGTGACCAAATGGCGTCATTTTGAGACATAATGGGCTACAGGAAAGCGAGATTTCACTCTATACATTTCATTTTTACATCGTCGTGAAGCGTAGACACTTAGCTATTTTACGAACTTAAAATAAATTTCGTATTTCAATAAATCGATTAAATACGAATTTATTTAGGAAGGTGACCTTAACACCTTTTCGGCGGAATTTTTTTAAAAAAAACTTATTTTAAAAAATGTGCTGTTTATTTTCCTTTGGTTTTTGGACACGTTGAACTTTAATCCTTTCGACTCCTTTTAAAAAAGGAATTTTGGAAAAATAATAATATTTTGTATTTTTTTTAAATTTTTTAAATGAAGCTTCCGAATACACTTCTCACATCTCAGATATTTTAAAATGTAGTTTTGGCAACAATTTTCCTTTCTTATTGTTGTTGATAGATTTTTGATGAAATTGCATCATTTTGAATAGTTTCATTCTTTTAAAAATTTCGGTTTGGCAACAATTTTTCATCGTATTTCTTATGTTACTGTTTTTAAGAGACTGAAAAGTTTAAGAAATTAAAAAGTTGTTTCTTTTTGCAACGGTAAATTGTTTAATTACTTTATTAGGATAATTAACATTTGTATCAAGGGATATTGCTTATTTCATTGTAATATTATGTTTTAATTATATATAATTTTAATTATAAAAAAGTTTTGCATGATATTTTTTAATCTGTTTAAGTTCTTAATCTGTTTATACCATTTGAGTTCTTAAGATTTTGCAAAGGGAAGTTGGTTAATTTATTTATTAGGATAAGTAATATTTGTATTAAGGGATACTGCATATTTCATTGTCATTTTTTATATATATAATACATTTTTATTGATTTCTTTTTTGATAAAGTTGTTCTGCAGAGTAAAATTCTGCGCGAAATGTTTTGTTTTTTGAGTTTCTTTCATGTTATTTTTTGCTTATTTCACTGTTTGTAAGATATTGAAAAGTTTTGCATGATTTTTTTGCATGAGCCAGTGCACCTCGAAGCGAGTTTTTCGAAATTCGAATTAGATTTTTTTTTTTTTTAATTTTGTGTTTTCTGACGAAATCGCGTCCTTTTAAGACATAATGGGCTATAGCAAAGCGAGATTTTACTCTATTGAACAGTTTAAGAAATTGAAAGATTGTTTCTTTTTGCAAAGGTAAATTGTTTAATTAATTTATAGATCTATATTTAAAAGGGCGAGTCTTTCTGTGTGTGTAGGTGTCTTTCGTTCGTACTGCGCGTAAGCTAATAGACCCAGGCCTATGAAATCTGGTACACAAGATGCATCTAGACAAGATGAAATAGTATCAAATTGATAATTTTCTCTCATTATATGAACAACAATGGCACACAGTCATTGTTGCTGATATCAGCACGGAAAAATGAGGGCGATAATTCTGTGCTGATTTTAAATTTAATGTTTCTCTTGGATACTGGACGTTTTTCTAGAGAAAGCAGCAGGAAGTTGGTTAATTTATTTATTAGGATGATTAATATTTGTATTAAGGGATATTGCTTATTTCATTGTATGCTTTTTATATGTAATGCATTTTTAACTGAATTTTTTTAACGTTGTTCTTTGTTTCTTTTTCGATAAAATTGTTATGCAGAGTAAAATTATGTGCAGTTTTCAAATTTAATGTTTGGTGTTCTCTTTAGGCATTTTTCCGGTACACTTAAAAGCCAGACGAAGGCTGGCCGCGCAGCGGCTAGTTTTAAATAAAATTCAGTGCGAAGAAACTTAATAAAATTTTATAAATATCTAAAAGCCTAAAAGCCCCTGTCATTCTCTATGCATGTCAGTACCTATAATCATATTACAAAATACTTATATAAATTCTCTTTACAAAATTTTGAACTTCCTTTTTATAATTTTGAAAATAATAGAAAGTCATGATTCACAACCATCGAATGATACATGTGTGTATATATATACTATATATAATGTCCGTAGACGGGAGCGGGACGCAAACTGCCGGCCATCTGGCCAACAACCCTCTGTCATTCAGTCTTTTGGAAACAGTCACCCTTGTTACACGGGTTCCTATGGCTGCATACAGGTCCCGAAAGAGCTGAGAAGCTGTAGCCTCTCTGTTACACCTCGCTAAAGTGGACAAACAGCGATCTTCTCTGGCCGTCATGGCTCTTGAACGACCTTGCCCAGGCTTTCTCTGGATGGATCTAGTATTCTGGAACTGTTTCCATAGGTTACACACGACACTGGACATTAAATTAAACTCTCTGCATATCTGGACTTGCGATTGGACTGCCTCTAGCCTCTCCACAATTCGCCACCATAGTCCATCATCTAAACGTTGGTGGTTACTCATTTTTAGTGTTCCGATGTGAATTTAACTGATTGCTCCAAGATAACACCAAAACATTTGCCGAGGTGTACTAGCGAACGCAATTCGTCTTACCCTCCACGCGCTTGCAAAGCCTGTTTTTCTGCTGGCTCTGCCTACATATACGGTACGCCTACGTATTTGCCCTACAAGATTTGCATTTTTATCTAGAAGCAGTGGTTTTCCCTTCAGTTCAGTTCTTTTCATGCAATTCGATAAAATATGCAAATTCTCTTAATTTATTTCACCAGTGTAGAATGTCAAATGGTAAAGATCAACCGAAACACCTGGCATGTAGGAGGATGGGGAGCATGTCATGGAAGCTGTATATATTGTAACAATCCGTTTTACATTAGAAGACTTCCTGTTTTCAACAGAAATAATCTTCAGAATAATGATTGGGCGGATACACAGATTCATAGGAAATACCCGAAAGAGAAAAGAAGAAAGAGAAGCAGGGGAGTTAAAAGTTTATGAATTGACAAGAGCTGAGAAATCTATTTTGAAGATTATTCAACGTAATTCTTTTTCATCTGATGATATTAAGAAACTGAAGTCAATTAGTGTGTTCAAAGATGACGATGGCATTTTACGTGTCAAGTCTAGGTTGACTGAATGAAATGACCCTGAAGATTTTATTTATCCAATGTTACTTCCGAATAATAAGACTATGAAGAAACTGATAAACATCCGTCTATGTCTCATGCAGGAATTCACGTACTGATGTTAACACTTAGAGAGACGTTTTGGATTCTGAAAAGCAGAGCTACGATTCGGAGAGCTTTGTATGCATGTGTGTGTCAGATGCAGGAGACATGGAAAAAAACGAGTACAGACTCTGCCTACTACTCTACCAGAAAACAGAGTTAGTGATGGTTATGTTTTCGTGATTGTCGGAGTTGATTTAGCTGATCCATTAACTTTGAAGGATAAAAGAAAAGCTTGGATTTTACTTTTCACCTGCGCTGTTTTCAGGGCAGTTCATTTGGAGCTGATTTTGCCCCTTTCATCTCAAGGATTTTTACTTCGCCTTAGAAGATTTATTGCCCATAGAGGGAGGCCATCGATAATTTATAGTGACAAGGGAGGCAATTTTGTCGGATCCAATAATCTCTTGAGATGAATTAATTGGAATACTATCGAGATAGAAGCCGCCACAAACAAGATTGAGTGGAAGTTCAGTCCACTCGCAGCACCACGGTGGGGTGGCTTTTGGGAACGACTTGTTCAAATGATTAAGAAACTTTTGCTTCGAGTCCTAGGCCAGTCGTGTCTGAATTATGAAAAATTGATGAGTGCGCTGTGCGACTGCGAAGCTACTGTGAACGCTAGACCACTCACTTATGTGTCAGAGGACTCTGATGATCTCATCCCTTTGACACCGTCCTTATTTCTAGGTGAAATTCTAGTATTTGGAGTTCTTGATTTAGTAGATCACCTTGATAAAGTTGATTTCAAAAAGAGACTGAGACATCTACAGAATTTACGAGAGCTCTTGAGAAAGAGATTTAGAAATGAATATCTTGACTTACTAGTGCAACGTCCATCTACAGTGCCGATTTCTCAACAGATAAAAGTCGGGGAAATAGTTCTCATCAACTGTGATGACAAACGCAAGGTGCTGTGGCCTCTAGCAAAAGTGATTGAGCTTTATCCAGAAAAAGACGGTAACATTCGAGTAGTTCGTGTCAAAACCATGTCTGGAGAATTAGTTCGTCCAATCCAGAGAATATTCCCTCTCGAAATACCTTCATCTTTGGAGTCAGATGAGACAAATGAAACTGAGACGCAGGGTGCAAACAGTTTAGTTTCAGAATTACCAAAGAATAATTTATCTCCAGATTTATCAAAGGACATTAAGACTGTCGTGACTAGAAGTGGAAGACAAATTAAAATTCCATCTAGATTTCTAACCTGAACACTATTTAAGTTATAAGTGTAGAAATTTAAGAACTTAATTTTCTCTTGTTTACTGTTTAGCCTTGATGTTTGTGTGAATAATGTTTTTTATATTTTGTTTTGATTGATTAAGTATATGCCATCAATCAAAAGGTGGGATTATTGTTAGAAACAAGTCTCAGTTGTTATCTTTCTTTCAAAGTTTGTCATTGTAAGAGTGGCAACCATCTGATCTTTATTGTAGTTTGTTGATGTTCTATGGATTTTGAAAAATAAACATGACGCTCTGGAATATTAGATGTAAAGTTATGTTATTTTAAGTTTATTAGGAGAAACGAGAACGGTTAGTTCTTGTAAATCTCGAACATGATGTTGGTTGTATGGGTGTCAGATGATACCAGTAAGAAAAACCCACAGAGATCAATAGAAACCAGTAAAATTCAGTAGAAACCAACAGAATTCTATGGGTATCAGTAGAAAGTTTTACTGGTTTCTATGTCGCATTTTGAACCCAGTAAGAAAAACCCACAGAGACCAACAGAAACCAGTAAAAGTCAAGAGAAACCCATAGAATTTTATGGATTTTACTGGTTTCTATGGGGCATTTTTAACAGGGCGTGATTTCAACAACTACATACTTTTATTTTATTCCATCTAAATTTTGAATGAAAATTAAGAATATGAACTAAATTATGATCCCGATGATACTCCTTGTTAAAAAAAAAAAGTTTCAGAGTTTTATTTCCTTCCTTACTAGGAAATTGAAACAGAAACGTGGAAGGATAGTCCTTGAATTTTCGCAGTGTATTCTAAAATTCAATATTGAGAACTAAGTTCCAAATATTGTAATACTAGTGCAAACATTCCTCTCAATTGCTGTAAGAGTTGCTAGTTGTTAGAAGAGTGTTCTAAATAAAAACCATTTAAGAAGTATTTAAAAACTACAAATGTATATTTTGCATTTGAGAAACTTTTCTATACAGTCAACATAACAGCAACAAGATCTCTACAATTGATGGCTTCGTGAACAGAAGAACAAAAAAAAACATCAATAAAATTTTAAATTGTTTAACTTTTTCTTCAAAAATAAACCCAGAGTTTTATTTCCCTGCATGTCGTTTTGAGATTTTTTTTGCAGTTATTTGTTTGTGTATAACGAAAGGCGGCAAATTTAGTGACTGCCTCAGGCGGCAAACTGACCTGGCAGCCAAAATGTTTTTCTACCATGCCTCTTGTCTGTAGAAAATGTAAGCGAACCAAAAGTACAGTGCATTGTCGCTTTGATAGTGCTGCCATCTATGGAGTTCTAAAAGAACTATAAATTTTAATCTTTTGAGTAGTTACAAACACGACGCACTGACGTGTAATTAATTTTCTGAAGTTACATTAATTAATCATTTCTCAGATAAACGCATTTTTCAAAACACTTTAGAAGTTGTCTAACTTCAAGAAAACTGAATTTTTAGACAAAATAGCTGTGAAAAATCACTTATTATCCAACAATAAAATAAAAACAAATTTAAAAATGAATATAAAAAAAAATCTGAAAGGTTTCAGATTTTAAATTACGTTGAAAGGGGCGTCTCTTTAACATTTTGTGCATTACCTTTATTTATTAAATATCATGTTCTTCGCACTTATTGTATTTTAGATAATTGTATTTTAGAATATTGTATTTTAGAATACACTGATATTATTTGATGGCATAAAATTCAGTTCAACAGCAATATCGACGAATAATTTTAAAACGAGCATATCTTTAGAATTTCCGATACATAGTCTCACGCGCTGGAGATAAACATGTTTGGTACTTACGTACTATGACGACTACCTTGGCGACATTTGGGCAACAAAAATTTTCATTGGCGATTTTTGGTTTATCTTTGTAAATTCTTTTTAAAATAGACGTCCTCATTATAAAGGAACAAAAACTTAAAAACCAAAAATCCCGTAATATATATATATATATATATATATATATATATACATATTATAAAAAGCGTATATATATATAAACTATATACTAAATACGAATTAAAAATATTAAAATTAACGTACTTAAAACTGGTTAAAAGAAGTTAGTGGTGTTTATAGTGAGGAAAGATGGCAAGAAATAGCTTTCAAAATAGCACCGAAAGGCGTTTCCTGTTTTTTTCCGAGAAATAAATTCAACTAAATAGGTATCGAAAGGATGGCGGCTTGTCCCCCGTTGTTGCTTGTTTCTCCATTTTGCGGAACCCCCACACCCTTTCCACGTGTTGAGTATGAGTCTGCGTAGATGGGTCAACAATACTAGCTAGTTTTCCGGTCGCTAGTTTCCGGGAGATGTCTAAGTAGTCGTCATAGTACGTAAGTATCAAATGTTTTTTCTATACAACGTTGCCGTTGCTTGCTTTGAAATCCTTGAGTTTGTTAATCAAAAATTCGTTAAAGTTTTACAAAATGTGAAATCGATAATAAAACAAATTTCAAATTTGGGCTTCAAATTGCCCATATTCGGGCAGAAAAGTTTAATTCAAAATTTGATGGCTCTAGGTACCGTTTTTTTATCACAATGCGAGAAACGTACATGCATTTATTCAGATTCTTCATTATTTAATTTCTTTAAATATAATACAGGGCGATAATATTTGGTGGCAACAATTTGAAAGGTGAAACAACGCTTTTAATGAATCAAAGCAAAATACCAAAACGACATTCATAGTCCTTCTGGACAAATTGCCCCTTTGGACTAATAAATGCAAAGAAATATAAAAATTCCTGTTGCCCCTTTAACACTGTTTTATTTAACATGCGTTAATAACAGTAATAAACTCATTTTGGTACTTACGTATTTTCACGTCAATCGGCAAAGTAGAGCGATTTAGCTTCAATTATGGATGGCCGTGTCCTTTAGAATTCCACAATAACCATTGGCAATTGGCGACCTTGTTACCAACGGTTGAATAAACTCATTAATAAGTTAAGTTCTTTAATTTTACATAGTTCGAATTTCATATGCATTATATATCTTATAATTTCTGGTGTTAATGCCGGTGTAATATTTCAAATTAGTATGCTGCGTTTCTCTCCTTTTTCACTCCTCGCCAGAATAGTGATTCCAGTCTGGCCATCTCATTTCTAGATTTGCACCGAATCTCCGGTTTCTAAAAAAACAAATTGTCTATTCCCCCCCTCTTATTTTAAGTTATCTCGTTAAACATCGCTAGGTAACACTACAATTTTATTCTCCACTTGGAGGCCTCTTAGGTTTACCGGGAAGAGTTACAAATATAACAGAAATCCAGCATAATGACTGAAATATTGCAGTATTACTGAATTTTAAAACACGTCAAACCAGTCCTGTATTTTTCCACAGAGTCTTGTAGCATAACGAATAGGAACAGGTCTCCTACGCTTTCAAAATTTTCTCTTTCGAATGCACAAAAAATAAGTAAATAGCTACGTTTAAACAGAACTTAAATCTCTAATATTAACATTTAATAATAAATTAATTAATAAAATATTCAGAAAATCATGTATAAACGAAACGTTTTGAAAATGTAGTACAAAATATCAAAAAACATGATTCACATTAGCCAAACAAAAGAGAGCTACGGACAGAGAAAAGTTCCTCCTACGATTTGATTAGCAAAGAGAAGGAAGGGGGAGAGATTATAAGATAGTTTGTCAGTTGAATGAATAAATGTAATCATGAATAATATTTTAATTAATATTATGCTGTTGTTTTGTTGATGTTAGGAGCGTTTTTAATCATGCCTTTCCAGTATTATCCAGTTTATTTCCAGTCATTATCCATGCCTTTTCAGATGTATGAAGCTTTTTTAGCATTACTTATGTTTTCCATAGGGTTATTACCATAGGGTTATTCCATAGGGTTATGTCCTAAAATAGAACTTAATTTTAAATTCTTAAGCGAAGCCTGGAGAGCCTAACTTTAAACACATTCAGTCTATACTTTCATTCAATTCATCTCTTATACAAGGCATTTAGGGTCATCCTAGACAAGAACTTACATTTGTACAAGTTTAACTTTTACAATAGTTTAAAAGCTGACATTAACATTTCTACATTCAATAGAACATTTTAGCATGCAATATTTTAAAATTCATTTTGCATCATTTGTTATAGTTGCTAACAAAATTTACAAAGTTTTGCTACAATCTTTTTTTAAGTTAACACACTTGAAGTCTTTCGACTAAACATATTCAGAAATTAGTTTCTCGTAACTCAAAAATACTCAAAAGAAGGTACTTACGAAATTAATTCTTGCCAACTTGCGAATTGAAAAAAAATCTTTTCTGTTTAACAAATAGTTACAACTACATTCTTGCAACTTGCGAATTCAATTTCTTGCTTTAAACAGTATTTAGTAACTTTAAATACATGGCATAAATCGAACGTTCAATACAAAATAGAAAACGAGGAAAATTTTCACTCATCTTTTTTGGTTTCTATACTCCTCCATTCTTTTCTTGCAGAATTCTTGCCAAGTGAGAGATCTTAAAGTCTGAATTTTCAGTCTTCTCGGGCGGGTAATCACTACCAGCCCTTCCTTTCTTTTCGTTCCTCGGGCGTTGAATCGGCCTGCTTTTCTCGTCGGTTGAGGTTTCTGGAACTCTGGCTTCCTCTTTGCCTTGCAGTATCCGGATCTTCCCTCGAAATCTTTCATTCTTTTCTTGGTTTTCCTGGTTTCCTGAAAAGGAATGGATCTTGCCTCGTCGAATCGTTTTCTTTTCGCAGATCTTGGCTGCCATGTTCCAGTGGCTTCTTCCTTAGTAGTTGGCTTCAGTTCTGGAGTTCGACATTTTCTTTGAATATTCTCCATGAGCCTTTTCCGCTTTCCCATCGGCGCTGGCTTTTGTTGAAGGGGAACGTTTGTTTTTTCGTTTTCTTCATTCTCGCTGGGCCTGAACCTCGTGGCTGCTGTTGCGTTAGCTTGGCGGTACTTTCTTCAGTGTTATCCGCTTGTTTTCTTTTTGTTGCTGGAGGATCCTTGCTAGGCGACGGTTAAATCCATGTTCTTGCCGCGCTCCAAGGAACTTGCAATAGATCTTTGAAGACTACAGTGGCTCCCAAAAGTGTTCGTACACTAATGATTTTCATTAAAATAGGACTCTATCCATTAAATAAAAGTAAACTTTCTGAATGAGATTTTAATAATAAGATCTATAATCGTAACAAAATTACATGAAGTATTTTTAAAATATAGCAAAACTTTATTTTAAGAAATTAATAATAAAAAAATGACAAGCATTTTAACTCACAAAAGTCTTCGTAAACTTAAAAAAAAATCTTGACATATTAGGAAATATTTTCATTTTTTGTTAAATTAATATTTAGTAGGATATCCTTTAGCCTCCACAATAGCTTTTAAACGTCTGGGAATAGATTTTACTAGTTTTTTTTTTTTTTGTAATTTCTGTATTAATGTTCATCCATTCTTCATCATGACTGTTTTGAGTTCGCTTTTCGTTTTAATGTCGTGTTTTCGTACTCTAACCTCCTGTTCTTTCCAGATGTGTTTCTATGGGGTTTATATCTGGCGACTGAGGTGGTGTTTTCAAAACCTGTGGACAATTATAGAGACGCCATAGGCGAACGTTGAGAGCCGTATGCTTAGGATCGTTATCATGATTAAAAATAAAGTTGTTTCCAATATCCAAATTCTGGGCTGATAATTTTAAATTGTCGCTTAAAATATTTAAATAAAGAGAATGATTCATTATGCTATCAATAAATACCAAATTACCTAGTCTTGATGCTGCCATGCACCCTCACACAAGAACTCCTCCACCGCCATGCTTAACTGTTCCGACTAAGTTCTTAGAATGAAGTTCCTCATTTTTTCTTCTCCATACAGTTGTTCGACCATCGGAACCAAAAAGTTTAAATTTGCTTTCGTCAGCAAATAGGACATTATTCCAGTTCGTTTTGGATGTATTTATCATTGATTTTGCGAATGAAAGCCTAAGCTTTCTGTTTTTCTCATTAATAAAAATTTTTTTACTGGCAGAACGCCCATGTAATCCAGCTTCTCGGAGAATTCGTCGAACGGTTTCAGGTGAAATTGAAGTAGAACACTTTGCATTAAATTCTGCAGAAACTTTTACAGCACTCAAACGTGGGTTTTCACAAATGTTTTAATAATAAATCTCTCATCACGTTTAGTTAACTTTCTCGGTCGACCTTTCCTTACTTTGTTTTCAATCCGATTTTCTTCTCTAAAGAGTTTTATCACATACTGCACTGTAGAATGGGATAAATTAACTAACTCAGCTATATTTCGAATTGGCTTACCACTACTATGGTGAAAAATTATAAATTTTCGAATGCTGTTTGTAATTTCTTTACGACTGCGCCCCATTTTTCAATAATAAATAGAATATTATGAAATAAACAGTAAAAAATTAAAGCAAAGGATTTTTTAAATGCCACCACAATGCAAAAATTAAAAAGAGCGGCAAACGATAATTCTAATTTTGATTTTATCCAAAAATATTTTAGTGTACGAAGACTTTGAGATAGAATGTTTGTCATTTTTTGATTATTAATTTCTTAAAAATAAAGTTTCGCTATGTTTTAAAAATATTTCATTTAATTTTGTTTCGAATAGATAATAGATCTTATTAATAAATTCTCATTCAGAAAGTTTACTTTTAATTAATGGATAGAGCCCTATTTCAATGAAAACCATAAGTGTACGAACACTTTTGGGAGCCACTGTAGAATATCCGTACGACTATAGTGCGGTTTCACTTGGTCCACGTTAGCAATTGTTTGCTATCCATTTTCTGCCTTTAAGTAAACAGTAGAAAATTTAGTTTTCTCGATAATGAACGGCCCCTCAAACCTGGGCTCAAATTTGGCTATCTTATTTTCGGGTGAAGATGATACGGAATGTTTTAATTTTAAAACTCTCTGGCCTAACGTATATTCTACTTCGCGTCTCTTTCTAACGTAATAGATTTTCTGTTTCGACCTTGCCGCATCAGAATTTTTGGTGGCCTCATTAATAGTTTTCTGGATATTATTCAATTGAAACTCTTCCTGTCTTTGTTTAACGAAAAATAGCTTATCCAGTGGCTTTAAAATTTTCTTCCTAGGAATAATTCTGCGGGGGTTTTTGTGTGGTATCATGTTTTGCTGTTCTCAAGGCAAAGCCTAATTCATTCACACAGCTGTCCCAATGGCCATGATAATTATTAACATATTCCCGAATAATTTTAACTATATTCTTATTTATGCGTTCCGCAATATTTGATTGCGGTCTATAAGGTACCATTTTTAGATGGCATATGCCAAAGCCTGTACACAGATTTTCAAATAAATTCTTACAAATTGTCTACCATTATCTTATATTACTTTTACTGGGGCCCCATATTTTAAAATATATTTATATAGAAAAGAATCTGCTACTATTTTTGTTGAAGCCCGTTTAAGGGGAATTATTTCTACCCATTTTGAGAAATGATCCACGATGGTTAACAAGTATCTGTTTTTATTAATCTTTGTTTTAGGGTAGGGACCAAGCAAATCAATGCCAACCAGTTCATTTGGGAAAGTGGTTTTTATGCTATTTAAGTACCCGGCCGAATTGTAATTAACGTCGTTAATTAATTGACACAAGTGACATGACCTGACATACGCCGTCACAACTTTGTACGACTGAGGAAAGTAAACCGCTTCGCGGACACTTTGCAGGGTTTTCCTAACACCAAGATGGGCTGCTAATTTCGAGTCATGGAGCTCCTCTAGAAATACTTAAGCGTAGACTCATTGGGACTACCGGCCGCAATTCTTGATTATCGTTGGTTGTTTAAGTGTAAAAGAGAAATTTATCGATAATTTCATCATTGGCCGCCCTATTGCGAATAGCCGTTAAGCCTACATGCTCAAAATTTTCGGGATCTTCCAGATAAGCGGAAGTGTCTTTAAATTCTGGGTGCGTTTTTAATTCGGCAATTAATGTTTCCCGGTATTCAATTATTTTCGCCGTTAGCATCATACATTTAATTGTATTTCCGTCTTCATCGATCTATATTCTTGATAGTGCGTCCGCAGCTACATTTTCTTTTCCCGGCGTGTGTTTTATTATTAAATTAAACTCTCGCAGTTTTAGTGTCCAGCGTATGAGCCGGGGCGGAAGATTTTTACTGGTGTATTGGCGACCAACTGCCACCTCATCTGAATACACAGTTATCGGGGCACTTCCAAAGTACAACGGAATTTTTGCACCGCTAATAGGACCGCGAGGGTTTCTCGCTCAGTTGCGGTATAATTTCGTTGAGTTTGATTAAGGGTCTTGCTAAAAATTAGCATAGCGGCTGGTACTTGGCGTAATTATCTTGTTCTCGAGCATTTTCTTAATGTGTTGTTCGAGAATGTCTTCCTTCACCCGATCATATCTATGCGGTTTTGAACGAACTGGGGGCTCACTACCAGTATCGACGCTGTATGAAACAATCTGGTAGAAGCCAGGTTTTCCGTCAAAGAATTGAGGAAAAGTTCTTACCAATTCTTGAATTTTTTCTTTTTTCTTTCTTCGAGGTAACTTTGATTCACCTCCGAGACTGCGGTTTTTTCTTCTTGAATTTTGTCCATCTTGACCTGTAAGGTAGAAACTTTAAAATTAATTTTTGCGCTAGCTGCGCGTAAGAAATCAACTCCCAATGTGACTGCGGTTAGCAAATTCTTTACTTTGAGAAAGTTTATTTTCTGGAGCTCGTTCTTTATTTGAACATGCAGTTCCACTTTTCTTAAGCAAAAACACTATTTGCCTTGGGCAGCAATCACACGTTGTCCTATTGTCTGAAACAGTCTATAACGACGAAAACGCTTTTTAAAAAAATTCTGCGACAGAAAGCTGGATTGAGCCTCGGTATCCAGTAGGGCGGTCGTAGGGACGTCGTTTAGTAATATCTGGATTTCTGGCAATGCCAAATTTTGGACGACTGCCGTATTCAGATTGATTTCTGAGGGATCTACCTTCTCAAACGGTGAATTCACCCTCCTTCTGGTCACCATGACTAGTTTAAATTTTTCTTTTCAACCCCTTGGTCCAACTGCTTTTTATTTCCCCACACTTTGGTCTGACAAGCTTTTTTCTTATACGACAAACTTTTTTCTTATATTGCTACTTTCCCCTCTTGCCTATAAAAATTCTGCTGACCTGGAGGTTTCGTTTGACCATGAAACCTTGAATACTGCCGTTCGGCTACTCTGAAATTTGATAGCTAGTTCGAATAAGCTTTTCAGCGTTTGCGGATTTCTAACTTCAAGAAAGTTTTGAATTGACGGAAGCAACCGTGGTAAAATTATTTCAATGACTTCCTTGTCGGGCCTTTTTCCATATAATAATTTGACGATATGGATCTTTATTAAGATGAAGTCCGTTAACTCGTCAACATTATTTGAAATTTACTGAATAATTCTGATTCCAGTCTTGCGCGGTCTCTCACCACTGGGAATGCTTTTAACAGCGAATTTTTAAAATTCTCCCATGTATACGTTTCGGATTCTGGATTCCCCAACAAATTCTTGCCAATATTCTTGTACCAGCTGAGGGCTTGACCTTTTAAATTCGTCGTAGCGATGATAATTCTCTGCGGATATAATGTGAAGCGTATATGCAGCTGCTCTAGAAAGGTCATTACGGATCCTTTTCCACCAAAAATTGCTGTTGGCTTCATCGCCGCTCTCATAGTTTCGACGATAAATCCGAATCCCTCCATGTGGTTTGGTTGTGGCTGAGGGAACTGAAAGGTAAGAGGGGTCAACGAGAAATCTTCACTTGGTTCGTTAAGAACAACTTCGGGCGCCAAATGTGGGGTTTTACTTATTTAATTCCAAAGTTCAATATTAGAACTCCACGAACAAGCGAATAATCGCTTAAGTGTGAGAACGAACATATAAGACTTAAGAAGGGTTAGCTACACTTTATTTCTCAGAATATTTACAACCAACTCCTAACTCGGAGTACACAGCTAAGTCTTCCCTTGGGCTTGAATTTAAATAATTATGAAATTAAACTAAACTAAGCTTAACTATAGCTATCTGAAAGATATAGTCGAAGCTATCAAGTTTCTAAGTAGTTGGCCTCTAAATGTTAATTAAATTGGCGAAGCCAAGGAAGGGCCTAAAGTATGGCCGAACGTAGTAGCTAAGAGAAAACGTAGCCAAAAGGCAAATGCGCGCTAGTCAGGAAAATCAGACTCTCTCTCTCTCTCGAAGTCGGCGAAACATCAACTTAAATAGTACTCTTACTCATTTGCATTAACTGAATTCCTGAAATTACATTCCGGTAGGAAATTGTAAGCTTCACGTTGGCCTCGGGGTTGCTCTATGTGACGTCATTTTTTCACAGTGTGAGGAACATACCTACTTACTTACCCACATACATACATATCCATTCTTTATTATTTAATATCTTTAAATGACGGCGACAATGGCAAATCATTACGACAAAGACGGCAACAATTTGAAAAGTGATTCGGATAAAAAGTTGCGTTAATGAAAATAAATAAATATGCAGAGTATCAGTCTCCCCTTTAATAGAATTTCGTCTAATTTTTTAATTTTAATCAGGTTAGCTTTTTTTTATGCGTCATTGCTAATAATTACGTTGATTTCATAACGTATTATGTACCTAAATATCTTCGTTGCACTTTATTTGGTATTTTCTAAATTTTGAAATTCGAAAGATTTTTGTTATTTCAAAAATATTTGTCATGTATTTACCCAGCCTGTCTCTTTCTCTCTATATGTATGCATCGGAATAGATTGGCTCATGTTCTTTATGATGAATAGCGGAAATGTTGCCTCAGTGTTTTATTTAAATCAACAGATATTCAAATATTTCCGTGACATTCTTTCTTCACTGGTTTTCGATAGATTGCTCATAAGTAAGACTTTAATAAGATCAGAATATTTTATTTATCATTTGATGCTTCATTAACTGTTTGTGATCATTTATTTAACTACTTGTATTCAAAAATTTTGATTTAGATTGATAATATAATGTCCACTTTCTGTCGCAGATTGACGCTACCGTTGAAGCAGGGAGAACAGCATAGTTCGCTGCTGTAATGAGATCTGAATGGGAATTGCAAGGTGCAACAAATTCCGCTGCAGGTCAAAATTATCTATATACAATTATTTCGATGAATTTGATAGACCGTGGATGTGATGTTAATATTCTTGCGCGTAATGGTCAAACTGCTCTGTATGTTGCTACTCTAATAAACCAGGAAACTTTAGTTCCGAAACTCCTTATTTCTGGAAGTGACATCGACAGAGATGACAGATTTGACTTTACTCCATTATACTATGCGTGTATAAATGGAAGCCAGAGAATAGTTAATCTACTCATAGTTTGCGGTGCTAATTTACAGGCCGAAGATAGGGAAACTTACTTCGGCAGCTGGAGATAGTGGGGAGTATTAAATGAGAAAAATAATCAGCTATAAAATTATGTTATTTATGAATCGAAGCAGAGTCTTACATTAGGAAACTTATGCTATTTAGCTATTAGAAAATATATTAGAAATATAGAAGATAATGCCACTATATATGTATAGAAGATAATATGTTCGAGATTTGCAAGAACTAACCGTTCTCCTTTCTCCTAATAAACTTAAAATAAAATAATTTTACATCTAATAATCAAAGTGTCATGTTTATTTTCAAAATCCATCGAACATCAACAAATTACAATAAAGATCAGATGTTGCCACTCTTATGATGACAAACTATGAAAGAATAATAACAACTGAGGCTTGTTTCTAACAATACTCCCACCTTTTGATTGATGACATATACTTAATCAAACAAAACAAAATTTAAAAAATACTGTTCACACAAACATCAAGGCTAAGCAGTAAAAAAGAAAATTTAGTTCTTAAATTTCTACACTGAAATAACTCAAATAGTATTCAGGTTAGAAATCTAAATGGAATTTTAATTTGTCGTCCACTTCTAGTCACGAAAGTCTTAATATTCTTTGATAAATCTAGAGATAAATTATTCTGAAGGCCACAGCACCTTGCGTTTGTCATCACATTCGATGAGAACTATGTCCCCGATTTTTATCTGTTGAGAAAGCGGCATTGTAGATGGACGTTGCACTAGCAGGCCGAGATATTCATTTCTAAATCTCTTTCTCAAAAGCTCTCGTATATTCTGCAATGTCTCAGTCTCTTGTTGAAATCAACTTTATCAAGGTGATCCAAGTCAGGAATTCCAAAGACTGGAATTTCACCTAAAAATAAGAACGGTGTCAAAGGGATGAGATCATCAGAGTCCTCTGATACATAAATGAGTGGTCTGGCATTCACCGTTGCTTCGCAGTCGCACAGCACACTCATCAGTTCTTTATAATTCAGATACGACTGGCCTAGGACGCGACGCAAAATTTCTTAATCATTTGAACAAGTCGTTCCCAAAAGCCACCCCACCGTGGTGCTGC
The DNA here is from genome assembly GCA_000611955.2 of Stegodyphus mimosarum. NCBI lineage: Eukaryota > Metazoa > Arthropoda > Arachnida > Araneae > Eresidae > Stegodyphus > Stegodyphus mimosarum. The sequence goes on along the minus strand of KK114520.1, from coordinate 591,260 downwards.
GGATGGATTGAACTTCCAGTCGATTTTGTTTCTGGCGGCTTCTATCTTGATAGCATTCCAATTAATTACTCTCAAGAGATTATTGGATCCGACAAAATTGCTTCCTTTGTCACTATGAATTATCGATGGCCTCCCTCTACTGGCAATAAATCTTCTAAGGCCAAGTAAAAATCCTTGAGTTGCTATCTTTGTTGTTGCGAAGCTTAGCTTCTCTAGATTGGCAACAAATCCACTATTCTGCTAAGTTTCAAATGTAAACAAAGATGGTTGCTATGTTAATAATAATTAAACTTATCCGCATTTAAACAGCTTTTAAACTGTTGATAATTCTACAAATATTGCATGTAGATTTACTAAAGGCATAAAAACCTTAATTGGAAGAAAAGAACAAATAATTCAATCATTTTTAAAGCAAAAATTGCATAATTTGCAAACGTATAAGAGTAAAGAAACTGAGGTTACTGAGCCTAGTGACAGAGTGGATATATATATACGTTTGGTGCGGTCGATTGGAATCAAAATAGGAGGTGCACATCTACATGTTATTGCAGTCCTATATACAAAATTTCAAAGTTCTGAGGCTACTCGTTTTTGAGTTATGCTAAATACATACGTACGTACGTAAGTACGCACAGTCGCCAAGAAAAAAATCTTTTCAGAATCCATTTTAAATCAGTTTTATAATTTTTTGGGGGAAAAAGAGTCCTTTATTATGTCCTTACGTACGCAAAAACATCGTTAAATTGCATTCGATAGCTGTCAAAATGGATATTTTCGTTGAAATATGATACCCGAAATTTTACGTGATCAAAATACTTCCTTTTTACTTCGTACAAGGAAGTAATAAAGAGCGATTAGTATTTTCAAATCTCCGCCAAAATGACTGGCGCAGGTTTGGCCCGATCTATGGCAGTTTTCATGGTCAACGTGATTTTATAATTGGGGAAAATGTGTTACTTTCAAATTGTTACGGATTTTGTATTTATTTAGCTATTTTAATAGAATTGTAATAAAATTTGTTTTATTTTCCAGTGCAATGCAGCACGGGACGAAATTTAAGAGAAAGCGACGCCAGAAAAGTAAAAATACAAGAGCGCGTGCATTTAACATGTAATAAATAGATATCTCGTAATTGTACTGTTTTGCTGCGCAGAAAAATCGAGAAAATAGATTATACTAGAATATTCTCGTGATGATTAAAACGCTTATAAAAGCCAGATTAAAACATCTCAGCTCAGTAGTAGTTGCTTTAAGCGAACTTTTGTTGTTTACTTAGTGCTGTTATTGATTGTAGCAAATTCGTTGTAAGATCGAATTAGCTTGTCTGTTTTGAATTGAGTTCTGTTTAACGTTTTACAGTAGTTCAAAATATAACTACTGTGAGATATTGTGATATTGTACGAATATCTCTGAGAGAATATTTCAACATTTTGTTTTATTTGTGAGAAGAATAAATTTTATTAGCTCTTTAACGACTTGTGCATTCAATTCATTACGAACCCTTACGCACACAACAATATGTTTAAATAAACTTATGAAACAATGTTGGCTTTCCCGACTGAAACGTATATTGAATAAATCTTTTGTTTATAGTAATTTGTTGACCAGCTCGTGTCTTGCCCACTTCTTCAGAACTGGCAAAATTTCCCAATTTTGATTCTAGGCCGAATTCTGTTTCCACTAGAAATTTGCTACATATTCTCATTATTTCAGCGGAATGAAAATACTCACATTTGTAACACAGATGAAAAATACATACTAAACTATTTTAAAATGACTGTTAGTAGAACAAATAACCTGTAGTTTTTGGGTATGGTACGTGGTTTTACTTTTTGATTTTGAGCCCAATGACATATCCAATTTTTTTCATTTTGTTCCTATGTACTTCAGCTCAATGAGAATGTTTATTTACCTTTAAAATAAGAAAGAAAACAGGCGCTAAAATTTCTTACAATGCCTATTAAGTGAAATTATGATCAAAACGTTTACTGAAGTATTAGATTTGGTTTGATTTATTTGACTATGACAAAACACACAAAGGATAGCTGCCCAAGGGAAGAAATGATTTTCTGAAGGAGTTTCTAAGAGAATCTTTCTTTCAATGTTATGCATGTCAAACCATGAAAACCCATGGAATCTGTCCGTTTATTTGGAACCGAACTTGAATTATCAGTGTTCAGTGACTTAAGCTGCTCAACCGCTGGTGGGCACACCGAAATAGCAGAACAAATACGTACAGAAATTTGTTTTAGCAGTATAATTTTATGTATGCAACATTTCAGCAAGCTTTCGAATAAATCAGAAGAATTCTGAACAAAATTGCATGGAATTAATGTATCGGAGAAAGACAATGTATGAAAATGCGAAATACTCGCCCAAAATAGAGGTTCTATACATATTTGTATTTATTTATTGTGCATATATCTCTTTTTATGGATGGAATATATTAAAATAATTAATAAACTTTGAAAGAAATTTAAATATAGAATGATAAGTTCTTGTTTGATCGCTAAATTTGCAACTATGGAATCTTCATTAAAAAAAGCTGTTACAGTCATAGTGTAAACATGAAAGTGGTTCAATATAAATTAAATTACAAAACTCATTTTATTAAATTAACAAAAAGGATGTTGCAAATGTATATCTGCAGACGTAAAACTATATTTGGCGGAGGTTGTTATATGTGTATGTCAAATTGTTACCTCGAAACGTTTAGAATGCTGCTGATCATTTTCATACTACTAATTAACAATCTTTATTGTCATAAAAATTGTCATTATCTAAATCACCTAGTATGTATTTCAAAGATTAATTACATACTTTTCCTTCAAAAATTTACATAGTATTAAAAAGAGGCTTCCAATATTCAAGCTGACAATATGACTGTTCTTACAATTTTAGGTCAGAAATTTCTTTTTCCATTCCTTTGTTAAATTATATTTTTTTATAAATTAAATTTTTTATAAATTATATTTTTTCACGTGCTCATCTTTCCATCATTTTCTGAGCTTTCCCTATACTTTTAAACACATTTATGTTAACGTCATTAAAAATGCACACGCATATCCATTAAATGTAATTTTAATATGGCTAAACACAAAACTTTCAAATCAATAAAATGCTTATGATATCCTTCCTTCATGACAACCAATATGCAAATATTACATAAGCATTTATGGAAATTCTTAAGGCGTTAAAGAAGTAGGAAGTCTGATAATTATGTTAAATTGATAATAAATAGAGAAAATGTTATGTTAAATATATGAGTTTAGCAGCTTTTATCAAACAGAATGTATTAACACAGTTATAAAGACATTTAATATCATAAAGTCCAGTAATTTAGTGCATTTCGATGTTTCATTGAAACAATGAAGTATTTTGATTATTAGGAAATCATTTGCATTTTTTTATATCATTCAAGATTTCGCGTAAATTTCTAGTCATAAGAAATAAAAAAAATCTCCGTAAGCAAGAGCACAGTCTTGTTCCGTAAACAAGAGCACAATCTCTGTAAACAAATTTAATACTCTTGCTCAATATTTCAGCTGCTAAGTTGATATAATTTCTGTTTCTCAGTTTTCCGATGCTCAAGGTGTTTTCGAGCAGTTTATTGGGAAAAAAAAAGTCTGAAATGTTTCAGATTTTAAATTACGTCCAAAGGGACGTCTTTTAGCGTTTTATATGTTACCTTTATTTATTAAATATCATATTCTTCGCACTTAAACCATAAAATTCAGTTTAACAGCAATATCACAAATTTTAAAATGAGTATATCTGTAGAATTTCCGATACACAGTTCCGCGCGCTTTAGATAAAAAGGTTTTTTTTTTTCCGTAGAGTGTTGGCATCGCTCGCTTTTAAATCGTTTGAGTTTTTTCATCAAAAATTCGTTAGAATTTACAAAATATGAAATAGATAATAAAACAAATTCAAAATTCAAAATTGGGCTTCCAGATGCGCATATTCGGGTGGAAACGTACGCTATTCAAAATTGGATAGCGCTAGGTACCTTTGTTTTATAACGTTTCGAGAAATGCACATATATTTATGCAGATTCTTCATTATTTAATTTCTTTAAATATAGTACAGCGCTGCAAGATTTGGTGGCAACAGTTTGAAAAGTGATTCAGACTTTTAATGTTTCCAACGCAAAATCACAAAACGAAAACAATAGTCCTTCAGGGACAAAGCCCCTTTGGGCTAAAAAAGCTTCGTTTCGTGTTTCATTTATAATTCCGTCTGCATATTATTTGTGAAAAGATTTATATCTAAAAATATCACTTTTCTGAATATAAAAATATCACCTTTCTGAATATATTGTGGCTTATAGAGTACTCGTTCAGTACATGTAAAGAAATACTGTTACTTAAAATGTGTTGCTGGCACGGGTTCCTAATAGTGTTGTGTGCGTCCGGGTTCGTAATAGATTGAATACACAAGTCCAATAAAAGGTTAATAAAAGTTATTCTTATCAAAAGAAATGTAACAGAACGCAGGAATTTTTTCTCGGAGATATTTGTGCAATATCATAGTATCACGCAATATAATCAGTAGTTATCCTTTAAACTACTAAAAACGTTAATATATAACTCAAGCAAAGAGAAAGCTAATCCGTTCTGAACGCGCAAAATAACAACAGGCCTTTTAAAGCTTTTTAATCGGTCACGAGAAAGTTCTGGTAATTTCTGTTTTCTCGAAATTTCTGGAAATCAAAAGAGTAGAATTACGGTTACAGCTGACACAGTAGTCAATTACATTTATTCAATTTGATATAAATTACTAGATATCTATTTATTAAATGTTAAATGCGAGTGCTCCTGTATTTTTAATTTTTCAGCGTAGCTTTTTCTTAAAATCTGTTTCGTGCAGCATTGCATGGAAATATAAAACAATTTTAATTATAATTCTACTAAAAATATCTAACTAAATGGGAAATCCGTAACAATAAACTGAATGCACACAGGTCTGATGATAGGTTGATGAGCACGAATTTTATCAAAAGGAACACTTCAGAGTTTTGGAACTTTCTCCAGAAATACTCGTACAGGTGTTCAGAGTATCATAGAGTACAATCAGTAGTTATACTTCTGACTACTGTGAAAGCTAAACATAGCTAAAGCAAAGCTCATCTAAAGGGCAAAGTTTTCAATACTCCGAAGTCGCTCTGAACTAACAAGTCACAGCAACAACTCAGGGCAGATGCTGTCTGCGGCCTTATATAATTTTCACCAGGCCGCCGAGATATTTCTAGTATTATCTGCTTCCTGAAATTGCTGGAAGGCATATTAGAGCCAGATACGGTTACAGCTAATATAGTGACCAATTACATTTATTCAATTACGATACCTATTATGGAGGTACGGGGACTGAATCAAAATGTCGCCAAATGATCGCCAAGTTTGGCGACTTTTAGCGATTTTCAGCAAAATTTGGCAGCAAAAATCAGCCACCAAACCCGTTGCCAGTTTGGCTATATCTCTCCAATTTAGCAAGATTTACGTGGACTTGCCCCTGTATTCGCACTTTTCCAGCAGCCATTGACTCAATGTTACATGGATTTGCCCCTGTATTCGCATTTTCCGGCACAGCATTTTCTCTATGCATTTTCATGTTACGTTCTGCAGAAAAATACAACAATTCATCATATAATTTCACTAAAATAATCCGTATATGGACTAAATTTGTATTATTGCCCCCTTCCCCAAGACTGTCTTGGTTCGTACAATTCCTGGATATGAAGCCATACTTGCAACTAAGGCAAATCAATGCAATACTTAAGCAATAACTCTAATAAATGACATAAAGAAATCAAATGCTAAACCAACAAATAAACGCATGAATTTACAAATTTATATACAAATATGACCAAAGTCATAGTCTATTATTTACATTATACACATTATGCGGATTATATACCATGGCTAAAATAAGGGGCTAATCTGTCGTAATGGATGACTTTAGGCTTAGAATTTGATGACTTACGGATACGAGCTACTATATCGTTCAGCCTGTTTAGAACTGTGTAAGGACCGTCCCAAGGTGACTGCAGTTTAGGACAGAATATTTCCCGTCGAATCGGGTTCCATAACTACACCTTCTCCCCTTCGTTAAATTGATATTCTGTAGCTTTCCTGTCATATCTGGTTTTCATCTTCTCCGTCGCCAAGTTGACTCGCTCTCGTGCAAAGCTGTGCATCACTTCAAACGAAAACCGAGAGGGGGAAGGAATGAAGAGAAACTGCCGCAAATATGTGTAGGGGCACCAAAATCTTCTAAGTGCTTAGGGCCTCTAAAGATCTCAGTCCAGCGCAACCTTTTCGTGTGTGTTTTCCACTTTTAGCTTTCCGTTGTTTAGTCTAGGCATCTCCAGATCATTGTAAATCTCTTAAAAAATCTGCATGTATCCCAAAATCAAAAAATAAAATAGCATCCAAATCCAACCGGGAAAAATTGAATTCTGTACCCCACTTAACGCCTCACACAATGGCCTTTCTTTCCGGCAGATGTACAGAATAAAACCCGCAAGACCCCTGACAAGCACACGCGGCGCGAACTTCGGGATAACTATGCGGGTTTTTCGACAGAAATCAGAAAAAGTAAGAAATACTTATTAAAGTAGTTGCGGTTTTCTTTTAATTCAAAATCATATCTGCGAATAAGTTTAATTAAATTTATATCTAAGAAATGTTTATAGAAGGATAATATTAAAAAAATGATGATCTATGTCGTTTCTACATGCTGTAATACGTATCAAAATACGAAGGAAAAAACGTGGTATTTTACCTATCTTAATACAGAAACATTTAGCTAACGAAAGGATGGCTTGATATGTGTGGAAGAGCAGACATTATTAATGTAATTAAATAATGTAGCAAATTTCAATTAAATTGCTTTCAGATGACAATTCAAAGTGAGCTAGAAGCACAAGATTGTAACATCATACAACTTCTGAAAATTAAAAATGGATATCTTTCTAAGCAAAAGTATTCCGAAAAGATGGTGCAATACATTCAGCTTCACTCTTCGCATTCTAATGCGTTATTATCAATGAAAAACTTTGCCCAAATGCAACTGTCTTCCACAAGGCATTCCTCTCTTTCAGCCTACAGCCAAATGGCGAAAAAAAATTTTTTTTTAAGTACAACAACAGTGGCGTAGCTAAAAGAGGGGGGTCCGGCTCAGGCAGAGCTTTTCTTGGGGCAGATACTTGTTGTGTTCAGCGTTATTTTATAGAAGTCAGTCGGGTGGGTCATGGAGACAGGTAAAGATTAATTAAATTCTAAACTGCTGTACGGAATTAAACTGAGAAGAAAAAGCATTTTTACTTAAGCTGAACTATACAATGAACGGGATTTCAATAGTTATGTAGTTTTGTTATCCTTTTTTATTTCGTCGAAGCTTTTGAATGCAGACTATGAATATCAATTAAATTATTATCACAGTGACCCTAATAAGGAAGAATTTGTCGTTAAAAAAGAAGTATTTCAGAATTTTTGCTCCGTTACTAAAAGGATTATCAAAACAGAAACGCGGAAGAGTGATCCTTTTGATTTCTGCAGTTTATTATAAATTACAGTCTCGGTAGCAGAGCTCCAAATATTGTAATACCAGTGCGAACTCTCTTGCCGATTGGTATAAGTGTTCTTAGTTGTCAGAAGCTAAAAAAAATTACTAATGTATATTTTGCATTTAAGAAAGTTTTCTGTGCTGTCGACTAACAGCAAGTACAATCAAACATATCTGTACGTTATCATCGGTGTTGAGAATAAAACACAAGCAAAATATTTATATTATTTTTAAATGTTAGAATTAAAATTTTCTTCAGAAAACAAGGGTGGAGGAT
>KK114520.1:543053-583393 GCA_000611955.2 Stegodyphus mimosarum | reverse complement strand
ACACATAGTTCTGAATCTTTCTGTAGTTTTATGTTTCTATACCAAGAGTGATGGGAAATGCAGAGACTGCCTCGCCGACAAGATATCTGGCTATGCCACATACTTCGTAATGTATACTAAGACTAAGAACATATACTGAATTACAGTTTCATAAAGCAGTGCCTCCTTTTACTCTGCATCTGGTGAAGACCATCGGTAAAACAAAATGAGTAGTATGGACAAAATGACGAAAGAATAAGTCAAGTGGCAGCTATCAATCGACGAATAAGGTGAGTTGCTGGTAGAAGGTCCAAATCAGTGAACTGAAGAGTCAAGTATGAGTAATACATGTTAAGGATGAAGAATGTCAGATGGATATTTGTGTTTTTCTCTGGGAAATGGAGAACATCTAAGAGAGCTGATGTAGTTGTTAGGATGAGTGAGAACAGAATAGAAGAAATTTCTGGAAAGTTTTTGAATATAATCTTGAATTATATCTACTTTGGGATCATGGTGGATATGCGAATTTGGAATGAATCATGGCGCGTTAATAATCTCTCTAAGTGCTTTGTTTTAAAGAAATTGGATGTATGAAAGGTGAGTTTTGGCAGCGTGGCTCCAGACAGGCCTAGCATAAAGTAATTCTGGTCGAAGTATAGATTAATATAAGAGAAGTTTATTTGAAGCGGGCATAATGACTTCTTCTACCAAGAAGTGGGCGCATAGTTGCAAGCGTGATATTAATTTTTTTTCAAAGTTTCCCTGAGATGTTTCTGAAAAGTCAATTTTTTATCTAGAATAACTCTTAGATATTTGACTTAGTCAACCCAATCAGTTTCTACATCGAAAATAAGAGGCCTTTGTGGAGTGAAATTTGTTTGTTTTTTACGAAAAATTATTGCTTTTGATTTTTCAGTATTAACTGCAATCCTCCAAAGAGGGAGCAAATTTGCTAGATGATTAAGGTAATGTTGAAGAAGGAGCTGAACTACTGTAACTGTAGAAGCTTGAGTCATAATTGCAGTATCATCTGCGAAAAGAGCAATGGTAATTTGTGGGTCTTTAGGAATATCGCAAGTGCAAATGCTATGTAAATATAGTGAAAATAATGATCCTTGAGACACTCCAACGAAAATATTTCTCGTGGTAGAAACAGAATTGCCAATTTCCACTGCAAAGCTTCTGTCTTAAAGATAGAAAGCACGGGGAAGTTCAACTTGATAAATTTGTATATAAGTCCCCGTGCCTGACCCTATCAATGGCTTTCGCAGTATCAAGGAAAATAGCTCCGGTAGGGAACTTGCAGTTGAAACCGTCAGTAATATGGTTAATGCCACGAAGCAACTGATGAATAGTGGAATAATTTGATTAAGATGACATAGAATAATTTTTTCAGCTATTTTAGAAAGTTGACTGAGGAGGCTAATTCGACGGTAATTCTGTGGAAACGTTGAATTTTGATTCGGTTTGGAGAAGACGACGACGATGGCATGTTTCCGTATATTAGGAAAGTAAGAGAATTTGATGTTAGTGTTGATTATCTTAGTAAGACAAGTGATAGCACTTACAGGAAGATGTTTCAGCGCTTTGGTAGAAATGCCATCAACACCTGGAGTTTTTTTGGGTTTTAAGAGCAAATTTTGAGAAATATGAAAGTAGCCTTTTGGCAACAGATGGCGTTGGTCGTTGCACTGGATTTCTGACGTCAGAATTACGGATTGCTATCTTCGGCAAGATTTTCGCTGAGGTGAAAACGTAATTTTTTGCCAAAGAGAGTTGACGCTAATGACCCGGATAACCATACCAACACCGCATTAGGATTTAAATAACGCAACCCCTTAAGCTATAAACACCATCTGGGATACTGGAGAACGGGAAAAGACTTCGTAGGGGGTCATAGGCTTTTTCAAAGCAGAAAGGATATACATTCAGTGATCGTCTTAAACAATAGTACCATTCATCTGTACTCTGTTAAGTGCTCTAATGAATGAATACTTTCTATTCGTTCATTGCCTTCTGTAGATTTATAATAAATTTCATTCGCAAGATTTAGAAACTCTGATTCTCTCTTCGATAAGCGATTATAAACGCTAGGGTAACAATTATTAGTGTTCAAAGCTTTTTTTTTGTTTTTTTGGTTCCTATGTTGCATTGGTATTATTTTTATTCTTGTCTTATTTAGGAATTTTGATTTGCCTATTCAGCATCGGACATCATAAAATTTTTATAACATTAAAAGTAGTAGGAGAGGTAAAAAAAATATAGCTCAATCCTTTTTTTTGTGTGATAACTTCAAATGACCACCTCTTAAAATGACCAGTCTTTCTTAAAATATACACATGAAACATTGCTTTAAATACCATTGCGTTTAAACAATTGTCTTCATAGAAAACCTAATCTTTTGGACATGTTGAAGATTGTCTTAGAAAGGCTATATTCTATTCTGTAAATTTCTTCAATTTAACGAATCCTTATATAGAATAACACACTATCCCTAATATTTGAAGACTATTTTAAATCCGTTTTAGTTATGCTTAATTTCAACGCATTCAATGAAGTGCTGACCTAATATGTAATGAGATTATTAAAAAAATATAGGTATAATTTAAACGCATTCTTTTTCTATGATTAAGTTCTATAAATTACCACAAGTAAATATCAGTTCAGCATTCAAGATTTTACATAGAATGGTTCAAAATTGGTAACTGAGGTAGTTTTAAAAATATCCCTAACGCTCTTTGAAAAAATATTCAGCATAACCTTTAGCTAAAATTTATTAGTATTATTAGTTAAATAATTTACCGTTTGAATTACATTTAGCAGAGAGCCAAACATTGCGCTTGAGAAATTTTTCGTTGAGTGCACTGACTCCTTATGGTTTCCAGACTCTACAGATGGCTATTGAGGGCTATTGAAAGCGTTCAAAGTTTTGTTTGATTGATTGGCTATTGAAAGCTTTCAACGTTTTGTCCTCCTAAATTGCTTGAGGCAGGGGGGTATCTACATCCAAAACCTGTTCAACTCTACAGACGACACACAGGCGTAAAAAAATTCGCCAAGTTTCATGCAATGACGTTACCGAAACTTTTAGGTTTACAACTTAGTTAAATCGATGTATATGCACGTTTTGTGCTGTAGAAATAGCATTTTGATAAATGAATTGTGTCATGGTGAATCTGTAAATGTTATTTCGTTTCCTGAGGTAAAAAATTAACCACTTTAATGCAGAATTAAAAGTTACCTCCAAAATGAAAGGCCCACCAGCGGCCGAGCGGTAAAGATGCTGAACACTGGTAGTTCGATCGAGGTTCGAATCCCGCGAACGGGCTGGCTGCATGGGCGTTTTCGTGGTTTTCCCCATGTGTAACGTGTATACGAGCCAGTTTTCCTTAGAAAGTCCTCCACGAAGGCATCCCTCCCTTTAGGCAGATAACCCTCGTGTGCTTTGCCATAATTGAATAACCCAACCCAACCCAAAATGAAAATTGACTATCTGGTCAAAAGGAGTTGTGGCGCTCTCTATTTTTCAATATTGATATTAATCGAAAAAACGCAAAAAACAAAAGTGATATTCTGCAAATATTTATTAACAAATATGATAAAGTATGCCATTTTTTTAATTCAGCAGAATTTTGAGGATGTATTCTATGTAGCAGCAGACTTTTGCAGTACTTCACTGCATTTTTGTGTTGTTGTTGTTTTAAATTCCCTTGGGAAGGAAAGCCTACACAAGTCCAAGAGACCTTGCAGCAAATGTCGCAGATTATACAAATCGCAGATGTCATCCTGATCAGCCGACAGCTCTCTCAAGGAGACTCCTATACAATCCAGTAGCTGAGAGGAAGGGGCAGGGAGGGAACAGGAGCACGAGGGAAAGGTCTTTTCTCCCTCTTTGAATATCATGCATCGAAGATGCTCACTTCTGAATCTGGCCTTGGCTGTTTGGATAGGCCTAGATCTTTTACTTAGAAGTGACAAGCCTGTTCAGCGAAATGCCACTGCTGAACAGGAGAAATTTAATTAAATTTCTAAAATTTTTAATGTGATAATACATTACTAAATTTGCTTATGTTGAAAGAATAAGTAGACATTTGTCAACAAACCGCCTAGGAGAGCTGTTGGAATAGCCACCTGGAAGCTTTTTCTTGATCTCGAACATGCTGAGATGCGAAAGCTTTTGATAGGGTCTGACACAGGGCACTTATTTACAAAATTATAACTTCCTCGACCATTGTTGACTTATTCCTTCCTATCTCCAAGACAGAAACTTTGCAGTGAAAATTGGCAATTCTGTTTCTACGACGAGAAACATTTTCGCTGGAGTGCCCCCCGGATCAGTATTTTCACCATATTTATATAACATTTACACTCAGGATATTCCTAAAGACCGACAAATTACCATAGCTCTTTTTGCAGATGATACTGCAGTTATGACCCAAGCTTCTACAGTTACTGTTGTCCAGCTCCTTCTTCAACATTACCTCAACCATCTAACAAATTTGCTCCCTCTTTGGAGGATTGCAGTTAATAGTGAAAAATCAAAAGCAATAATTTTTCGTAAAGAACAAACAAATTTCACTCCACAAAGACCTCTTCTTTTTGATGTAGAAATTGAATGGGTTGACTAAGTCAAATATCTAAAAGTCATTCTAGTTAAAAAAAATTGACTTTTCAGAAACATCTCAGGGAAACTGTGAAAAAAAATTAATATCACGCTTGCAACTATGCGCCCACTTCTTGGCAGAAGAAGTCATATTCCCGTTTCAAATAAACTTACTTATGTAAATCTGTACTTCGACCAGCATTACTCTATGCTAGTCCTGTCTGGGGCCACGCTGCCAAAACTCATCTTCTACACATCGAAGTTCTTCAAAACAAAGCCCTTTGAGAGTTTATCAACGCGCCATGGTTCATTCCAAATTCGTATATCCACCGCGATCTCAAAGTAGACACAATTCAAGATTATATTCAAAAACTTTCCAGAAATTTCTTCTATTCTGTTCTCACTCATCCTAACAACTGCATCAGTTCTCTTAGATGCTCTCCATTTCCCAGAGAAAAACACAAATATCCATTTGGCATTCTCCATCCTAAATATCTGCTACCCATACTTGACGCTTCAGTTCACTGATTTGGACCTTCTGCCAGCAACTCACCTTATTTGTCGACTGATGGCGGCCACTTGATTTATACTTTCGTCTTTTTGACCATGCTAATTATTTTGTTCTACGGATGATCTTCATCTCATGCAGAGTAAAAGGAAGCAATGCTTTCTAATTCACATACGAGAAGACTAAGGCGTCGCACTTCGTATTTTGTTTCTCTTGTGTGTGCATGTGTTCTTCTGTGAAATAGTTGTTAAAAAAAGTTAATTATGTATGGATTAGTAATTAGGTACTTAAGGTAAAAATTATGTATTTAACTATTAGCAAATATGAATTTAAACTCTTACTCATTTAATAGCATTTAGCACAGTTATATTTCTCATAATTCCAAACTTTTTTCATGTTATTCGATGAGGGGTAGGGCTATGGTGCCCAGGCAGCCTGGTGGTTAAGCACCGCAGTTCAATTAATTCATTCATTCATACGAGAAGAAGAACATGCTGATGAAATTTGCATACTACCTAGCCGTACTTAGCTCTTGCACAAATACTAGGTGTCACGCAAAAATATAAGACTACATATAGAGGTGCACCAAATGAATAGAAGTGTGGTGTTTGTATCTGCTTGTATTTTTCGTTATTTTAAGCACTATTCGTATTAAATTCTGTAACATTTCGTAAGTACTATTTATTTTACATCTTTCTTTCACTATTGCTAGAGTATAGTACTTCAAAGTTTTCTTTTTATATCTATTTGTTGGACATTCTCTTTTTTTTTATTTGAGCTTTTGGAAAGGTTAGTGGACGTAAGCAACGTGTTATAGACATCAGTATTAGAGTATTTCGATTATTTTTTGTGAAACTTATCAGCTGCTGCGCAGTCGCTTATTTTATAATGTATACTTATGAACTGTCCTCGTTTTTTTATGCTATGTATGTCTGTCATTTAAAATAAAACCTGTTTGTTAATCAGCATGCTAAAAAAAAATGCAATCTTTTTTCACATCTTTAGCGACAGTTTGAAATATATTTCATAGTTTGTTTCGTCATAGGTCGTTTAACAGAACAATTTCTTTTCCTCCTACATTATGAAATGGTAAATGAATTTTTTAAAGTATATTCCGAAACTAAATTATACTTAATTTAGAAGTCGAACAACAAAAATCAGCGTTATATTTGCGAATTTTTACAGGACTAGTTTCGATGTTTTTACTAAACCATCATTCCTCAGCTGCCAAAGCCGACTTTCTAGCTTGAGTCACTCCACACCAGGAAAAAGGGACTGCTTGTTTAAAACTGAATTTAATACTGACCATTTTTATCTATGAAAGTTAATTATGAAGTGAAAAATATTGTGACATTTTTAAAGAAGACTGCCAAGCTTTATCGGCAAACAGGATCAACATATCAAAAGAAAACACACTTTAACAATTTAAAATAAAAATTTTAATTATTAAATAAAGACTATATGATACATTAAACATCATGTATATTATATAAAACATTAAACATTTGTGTTATATTGTATGATACATTACTGTTTCTTCCTGTATACAAAGTTGTTTTCACTTTAAAAAAAAAACAAAAAACTTAGCATTGTCTGCTGACTGAAATCCTCCGTTACTAGAATGAAGTCATATAACACTGAAATTGTCAAATTTGGCATGTACCTAATACTTCACTGTACTATCTATCACACCTAATACTATGCCTTATCTTTTTCTTGATTTGTTCCAAATGAATAAAAAGGCTTTTTTATATGAATGATGAAGAAATTTCTATAATAATTAATTCATTATTGTAAAATGTATCTACCTCATTTTCAGAGTTCTGCATATCTGTAAAGATTTGAATTATAATACCTCAAAAAATGGACAATGGAGATAATGGTGCTGGGACCTTAAATGATACTTTTCTAACTGCTGGAGGGCAATATATTGTTCATACTGAAGGTATGTTTTGAATATTCTTTGTTCTGATATCTCTAATTTTTTTATGCTTCACTTTTAAACTTTAATAGTAAAATATATTGGAAAAATCTTAGTTTAAAATTATGTATTATAATTAAATTGTTTTGAATAATTGTAGTAATTTAGAATAATTATTTAAAATTTTCAGAATATCTACTAGTTTGAAATAATATTGTAATTTTGTAAAATAAACATTTAAATATTTATTTTTAATTTAGCCTAGAAATATAAACAAGGTACAAATATATATTAAAAGGTATTTCATAAAAATTATAATTTGAATAAAGGTTAAGTGTAGGGGAAATTTCATAATTTAATACTTGGTGGTGATAGTGATTTTGCCAACAAATGGGAATCAGCGTGTTTTAGCCTTAATAAGAAACATGTGGTTACTGATCTACATATGCAAGTATGGTTAATGTTTTACATACCCCATAGTTTGTTTCTTCAGGTAATGAAAATTTTTTGTTTTTTGTTGCCAAGTATTTTATATATAGTATGGCCACTATATAAATTTTCAATCTTCTGGTAATAAAAAAAGATGTTGTAATAGTTTTCAAACAGAAAGGTTATTGTATTATTTAAAAGAATGTGTTTAAATGGCCATAAAGTGCAATTGTAGATTAGAAAATAAACTATTTTGTGGCTTTTAGAAAAACTCATTTCAGATATGTTTCTGTGTTATATGCTTCTGCAGTGCGAAATCTGATGTCCAAAAGTATCAGGACTTTAACCATTCTGGACTTTAGATAATTAGTTTAATTCTAGTAAGATGACATGTAGCTATGGTAACATTAGAACTCGTCATTTTGGTCATACTTATTGTTTAAGTCAAATATGTTAAAAATTTTGTACGAAATTGTATTTTTGGGGGGGGGACGTTTATATGCCTCACCCCCAAAAACGTGAAAATCTAAAGAAACCTAAACAGGCTATGCTCTTTCAAAACCATAAGAATACAGGGCCAAGTCTATATAACATTGAGTAATTGACGAGATATAACTAAGTTGGTGATGATACTGGCAACTAATTTTTGTCGACAACTTTGGCGAGAAATTGCCAAAGGTGGCCAAGCTTTGAGACATTTGGGTCTAGCCCCTGTGTACCTAATAGGTATTGTAATTGAATAACTATAATTAATCGATGTATCTGAGCATAACTGTATCCAGCTTTCATATGCTTTCTAGAAATTTAAAGAAGTATTGGGGATTTCTCGGCCTGGTGAAAACTATCGAAGACCTGAGAGAGCATCATTTTTAAGTAGTTGTTTTAATTCAGCATGGTATCTCCATGTTAGCTTCACTCTATAGATCACTTTGCATGGCATTATGTTTAACATTCTTAGTAGAAATTTGGAAATTTGAACTGTAACTATTAATTGTACTCTGTTGTGCTGTGAAGAGCTGTACGAGTATTTTTGTGCAAAAGACCAGAACTGTGAAATGTTCCTTTTGGTAAAATAAATTTGATCAATAATTCTGCTATCAATTCTGTATGCATTTAATCTATTATGAACCCATATGCACGCAATAGATAAAAAAAGTACTAATCCCATTTCCCATAGGGCCAGAGCAGTCATTGTTGTGGCTGTAACTAGGTGTGAGGATTTAGGGGCAGCAAAATCTTTAGAATTTAGAAGAGAACCAAGCTGTAAAACTTAAGAATTTTTAGAATTTTGGAGAGACTATGGACAGTAGAATTCAGAGATGGCTAAATTTTTTGAATTTAAGGCAGCACTTTTGGGCCTGCCTGTGTATTCTTAAGCTGCGTTCACACTGGGACATATCGGGGCTAGGGAACACAATGGACACAACAAACACAGCGGATCAGCTAGAAAAAACCAGTTTTTTGTCACTATTGACCCAGTTGAAAAATCTTAACTTCGCGCAAAACGGAGCTAGCCGACACACGGAACCGACCAATCAGGAGAGTATTTCAAATCATCATCATCAACAGAAGCGCGCAAACAACATGGCTGACGATATGAGCGATTGATTGATTGATTTGATTTAAAGTGAGGACGAGTAAACGGCCTTTACTTCACAGTTATTATTCCTATACAGAAATTCATTTTAAAAATCTTAAAATCCAATCCATATCTTACGAAGCAACTAGATACAAAAAATAAAGATGTGTCTTATCCACTATACAGCGATAAATTAAAATTTAAAGTATCCTCCTTAGAAGATTTTTCTGATATTTTCCTGATATTCAAAGATCCTAAAACTTCTAATTTACTTCAAAATATATCTACATTAGCACAGGAAATTAAAGAAACTCAGAATACCCATCAAAAATTAATTCTTGCATTCAGAGCACCATAACTTATAGTACAATTCGCAAAAGCGACTTTAGAAGCGTCAGCTGAGCGGGTAAAGCGGTCGAGCTGTAGATCTGCTGATCAGAAGTTCGATCCCCGCTGGTACTTTTTTTTCACTATGCGCAATTTTTGGCCAGGCCATTATGGGTATTCTGCATTACTTAAATTTCCTGTGTTAATGTAGATATATTTTGAAGTAAATTAAAAATTTTAGGATCTTTGAATATTGGGAAAATATCGGCAAAAATCTTTTGAGGAGGGTACTTTAAATTTTAATTTATCGCTGTATAACGGATAAGGTGCTTCTTTATTTTTTGTATTTTGTTGCTTCGTAAGATATGAGCGAAAATTATAGTCTAATTGCCTAAATCCAGCGACATCCCGTTATATGGGATAGTCGATTTAAGGACTACAAAAATACACGTAGAATACTCTTGGATGATGATTTCAGATAGTCTTCATCGAAATAGTAAGTAATTTTTTTTTCCATTTAATACTGTTTTTGTGTTTGAATTTTGAATCCGGAGAATTAAATTATTGATATCAATGATCTCATATAAATATCTAATTGTATTATAAAATTAGCAATGGAATTAAAAGTAGCGAAAGCAAAGCATAGACAAAAGCGTTAATCTAATATTTTTCTTTCCTCCAAATTAGTTTCATCATAAAAAATAGGTACTGTTTATTACCTCAAATAATAAAATGAATCTCATCAACTTTATAAACTCTCTTATCATTTGGAATGAAAATAATGATAATAATAATTAAATGACAACAATAAAACATTATAATGAAACATGTTTCTAATTTTCTAACTAATTTTTGATGATTTGAAATTTGTGTACTAAATGACAAAGAAGAAAACTCAGCAACAAAATACATTTTTGCTGTTTTCTGCTCAGCGTACGTTTCGGTCGAACCATTTAAAAAAAATCGCTTAGTTTTTGGTGTATCGATCATTGATTCACGGCGGAAGACTGTCTCCTACGAATGAAAGCGCGCGCGATCTTCTACTTCCCTATTGGCTGTCGCTAGTAAACGTTCCCAGTAAGTGTGAACGAGCTAGGTTAGTTAGAACGGCGTTCCATGCGTCGCTTAGCTCCGATAGCGTCGTTGTGTATCAAGTGTGAACGGCCCTTTAGAGATTACTCTGTAACACATGCCTGTCACACAATCACTCTGGAGCCGAATGTTTGATCCTGGCCAACATCAATGAATGCATTGTTATTAGTTCATTCTGAGAGGGGGGAAAAATATTTAGCACACACCTGCCTACTTTTCTTCTTATATTCTCCCCTCCTAGACTTTGTAAGGTGGAATATTATTATTCTTTTTTGGCTTATGATCGAGAGGTCCAGATATTAGATAATTAACCCCTGCGTTTCAGAGTTTGTACTGTTCATGTTGTCTTTACTGCATGTATATCAAAGCTACTAACTCTCCTGATTTCTAATCATATCTCCTGTTTTTAGTTTTTTCGCCTTTACCAAGGAAAAAGTTTCTCGGGATTAAATGAAAATTACTGAATAAATGGAACTTAAATTGTGAAAATTGCAATCCTCATCCCTAGGGATTTTTAGCGTAATTTTTTTTTGTAATTTTGATTTACATTCTGTTAATCTACTATAAACATTTGCAGAACTTTGTATAAGGATGTAATTGGTTAATTTTGTTTTACATCAGTATGTAGTTTATCTAGTGGGGTGCAAGACAATGTACATTTCTTTCTCAGGACTTTGTCCCTAGGTTTAAAATCAAAATCTTTTCCTATCATAATGTAATTTCTGTTTTTCTTTGGCTGTGTCTGAACTTTTAATTGCATCATTAATTAACTTCTGAACATCATTTAAATTCTGCCTTCTTTTTCTGGAAAAAGAACAGTTTGTCTAAGGGGGTAATTATTTTTCTCTCCCAAAAAGTTCACAAGGAGTTTTTCTCATGGCATTATTGCTCTTGGCTGTTCTCAAGGCATAAATCAATTCATTTACATAATTTTTTTTATCCCAGTGTTGGTGATATACTTTTACATAACTACATATGATTTTAACAATTATGTTCCTATTTACTCTTTCGGCAATGTTTGACTGTGATCTGTAAGGGACCATCTTTAGGTGGTGGATGCCGAACCCTGTGCATAGCTCTTTAAAAAGTTTGGCTAATAAATTGGGGGTCATTATCTGATATTACCCTAAGTGGTGCACCATATTTTAGAATGTATTTTGATTTAGAAACGAATCGGCTACAATTTTCGTGGAGGTTCTTTCAAGGGAGGGGGGATTATTTCTACCCACTTCAAGAAATAATCAACAATAACTAATAAATATCTATTTCTATTAAATTTCACTCTTTAGAAATGGGCCCAATAAATCTATCTCAATTATTTTATTTGCGAAAGTAGCTCATATGCTATTTAGATACCCAATTATTTTATTTGGAAAAGTAGCTCGTATACTATTTAGATACTCGGCTGGGCTGTAATTTACATCATTAATCAATTGGCATGTGTGGCAGAACATGACATATTTTCTGTTACAATTTACCTCGCTGCACTGTTTGAAAAGATGACTGGCTGTACGTGCATCAGGTAATTCTTGGAATATGCTATGTTGCAATCTGGCTGGAATGACTGGCCTTACTTCACTATTCTCATTTATTGTTTTGGTACTTGTGGAAAATCCCACCGACCATAAGAGAACATCAAAAGTTCGAACCACGTTCCCTTTCGAATTCGCACTCGCTTTGCACAAGCCTTAACATTGCAATGCCATTGCTTCTCAGTTTTTATTTAAAGTGCCATATTGTGGCCATTAACGCATTTTTTGAAGCCGGTAAGATTCTATCTTGCTATTCTATAAATAACTTATAAATATTCAACAGCATGCTCTTTTGTAGTAGGCAGGTCCCAAATTTTAATCATTTCTTTTTTGAAAATGCATGATAGAAGGGGAAAAAAAGGAGTCCTTACTTAAGAGTAATAACTAACACATGTAATCAAGGTTACGTCAAACCCAGCGTGTTTGAAGAAGACTTTTCGTTTTTTAGCGAAAAATCGCGTACTTTGGAGTCTTTTCTTTAATAGGCAAAAATAGTCGAGAGGTTTTTCCACAAGTACTGTTGTTTTAATATAAAATAAGAGTTTGTCTACTATTTCATAATTTTCTGCTGTATTCCGTATGGCCACTATATCTGGATGTTCAAAATTATCTGGGTTTTGTAAGTATGCAATAAATATGCCTTTACTCTGGATCAGTTTGTAATTCTGCAATAATTGTCTCGCAGGAATCTAATATTTTGATGTTAATAAGGCACATTTTGTTTCTTTTACCTTCTAATTTTATTTGGGATAAAGCGTCTGTTACAATATTCTCCTTCCCTGGCTTGTGTTTGATAATTAGATTAAATTCTTGCAATTTTAATGCCCATCTTATCAATCGTAGTGATAAATTTTTTCCGAAGTATAATCGTTTCACAGTGGTGTGATCCACCTACACAACTAACAGCACCTTACCAAAGTAGACTAAACTTTTGTGTCGTTAAAAGTATGCCTAAAGTTTCTCTTTCGATGGCCATGTACTTATGCTGTGTTTGATTTAGAGTTTTTGAAAAATACACCATGGGCTGCTGATTTTGTGTCAAAGGTGCAACTGTAGCAAAATCTAAAGCATCAGCCGAAAGTTTCATCACCATCCGGAAATTTTAAAACCGCACTTGAATTAGCACAATTTTCAGTCTCAAGCGCGGTGTTTAGCCTCAGCTGTCCATGAAAATCTGGCTTTCTTTTTAATTGTAACAGTGGTTCAGCTATCAGTGTGAAGTCCTTTATTATAAGTGTTCTGTAGTAAGAACACGTGCTTAAGAATGAGGCAAGTTTATTTTTGCAGTATTGGGCAGTGGGTAATTCTTTATGACAATTACTTTTGAATCCTCAGTTTGAATTCCCCATTTTGAAATCTTATAGCCCAGGTAACTGAGTTCTGTCACAAATTTACACTTAACTAGCATTTATTTTTAAGTCTTCATCTCTTAATAATGTAAAAACTTCGTTTAAATCTTTTATGTGTTCCTCAATATTTTTGCTTGACACAATGATGCTGTTGAGATAAATAAAAGTGGATTTACTGAGGAGAGGTCTTAATATAATGTCCATAGTTCGCTGGGAAGTCGCTAGGGCTCCACATAAGCCGAAAAGCATTCTATGAAGAGCATAAGTGCCTGATTTTGTGATGAATACTGTTTTTGGCACATCCTCAAGTTTTATCGCTATCTGAAAATACCCTGAGGGGGGGTCTATTGTGGTCACATACTAACTTGATTTTCTGTATAAATTTTTCAATGATATGCAGGGGTTAAATGGTATAGTTAAATTGTTTTAATTTTCTGTAGTCAATAGTTAGCCTCCAGGCTTTAAAATTTGAAAGAGGCAGAACATTTTTTTCTGCAAAGCACTACTGGTCTAGCATATGGGCTGCTAATAGGTTATTTAATTAAAAAACATTTTTGAGCATATGCTCAATATGCTTTTCTATTATATTTTCTTTAACGTGACCATATCAATATGATCTGGTTTTTATGGGTTCCTTATTTTTTAAGTTAATTTCATGCTGTATAATTTGTGTGAGGTCTGGTGTTTCAGAAAATAAATCAGAAAACGTTCTTATCAGTTCTTGCAATTTTCTTCTCTCTTGGGCTTGCACATGTGCCACGTTTAAGTCGGGTGGTCCCACGTCCATCAGAGTCATATGCAGTTGTAACATTTCTTCCTGAAAATTAATTTGGGCTCCTGCTGTCTTCAAAAAGTCAGTGCTTGAAATAACTGAAGCTTGTAAAATTACGTACAACAAAAAATATTGATTTTTGTTGTACTCGTTCTTTATCTCCACATTAAACGTCGCTTTATGTATACATGAACAATATTTGTCCTGTGCTGCAATAACTTTAGTATTTTGAACTTTGAATAATCTATAATTTAAAAAATTATTTCAAAAGAAATGTTCCGATAGGAAATTTGCTTGGGCCCCTGTATCCACTAAGGCCTCTGTTGGCATCTTTATTTAGTCAAATGTGTATAATAGGTAGAGAAATATTTTTTATTTTCTTGTTCAACTATGTTTTCGTGAGACTTTTTCTGAGGGGGGGGGGTGTCTGTACCTTTCTTTCAGCCATCCATCTTAGTTTTCCTTTTTTTCTGCCTCCTTTTTAGAATCTTGGCATATTTTGTTGATCGCCTTTCTTATCTTGAAATTTATTCTTGCTATTGAATCTCTTTGACAGTTCTGAATACGGCCTAGAAAACTGCCCGTTTGGTCTCTGGCTAAAACTGCCAGCTCAAACAATTGTTCTAATATACTGGGGTTTCTCTGTTTGGTATAATCTTTGACTTGCAGCAGTAGTCGAGGCAAAATAATCTGAATTATCTCTGCATCGGGCTTTTCCCCATACAACAAATTAGCAACTTGGGCCTTGTGTAAAATAAATTCCGACAATTCTTCAACTTTAAATTTGTACTTGCCGTACAAGTCGGCCTCAAGTCTAGCTCTGTCTTTGACCACAGGGAATGCTTTTACCAAAGCAGCTTTAAAATTTTCAAACATGTGTTAGGCTGCCTATTTTCTCCAGACGAAATTTCCCAATTTCTTTAAACCAACTTAATGCCTGTCCTTATAAGGTGGTCATTGCTATCGTAATCTTCTGGACTTCGAGAACAGGATAATGCAGAAAATGGTTATCTAAATTTTCTTAAAATAAAAAGAAAAAAGCTAAAAGTATCATTTCTGTCTTTGAAAGAAAAATTTTGAAGTATTTTTGGTGGCATAAAATGTAACAATATCTGGAGAAGAACTAATTCTGAACTCTATAAATCTTTTTAAGAACTAGATATAGTAAAATATATAAGGATTCGGAGAATTAAATGGGCAGGACATCTGTGCAGAATGGATAAAAGTCATGCAACTAAAAAGATCTTTTCGGCCAGCCCATTCGGCTCCCGAAAAAGATGTAGACCTAAACTTAGGTGGCTTGACTATTTGGAAACAGACTTAAGAATTTTAAAAATAACTAATTGGATGTCCATGACCAAGGATAGAAGAGCTTGTGATTCGATCCTGAGGAAGGCAAGGGCCCATCCTGGGCTGTCTGGCCATTGAAAAAGACATGTTCTAGGAAGCTAGTAACTGACGTTCTTTCATTGAATGTCACTGCGAGTTTTGTGGAGGCCCAGATTCTTTGAACGAGGTAGCCAAAACCTTCCATTATGTTACTAAGAGCCGGTGGAGTTTGTGATATCGATACGGCTAGCTGTACTGCAGTGTCATTATCATCCACAAGTTCGGAAAAATTCGAGTGTCACTTGTAAGATCTCTCTCCTATTTTACATAAAGTAAACTAGATCCTACAGAGAACCTGGCAAATTCTCGCACAGGTGTAAATGAAATACGAGCACAGAAGAAGGATGAAAATAACCCTTTATTAATTCCAACTTATAACAGAAAAGCACTATCCTCATGCTTTCAATAACACCATAAACTTGCATTGAAACTTGAATGTGGAATATTAATCAGTTCAATTGGAATAGTGCTGGATTAACACGTTAACTGTATGACTAACTCGGGTTGACTCGCCTAACAGATATGACAATTATTCGAAAGGGTGTGACGGCGAGATGGCAATTAAATGTGTGCTGGCTAGCGAAAACACGTTCTGAAGCAGCTCAGAGTTTCACCCATTTAAATACCCACTTGATTTAAATTTACTTCCTGTTGAGGAAATGTGAGGGAAAGTTAAAGAGTTCAGAAAAGGTATCAAACTTAAAATAATTTGTAATGCAAAATAAGGAAAGCCTACAAGTTATGAAACACATTTTCAGGGCAAACCTTTTTAATTTCATTGCAGCAGAATAATTAATCCTAGGAATCCTCTCGTTTTAGCCACATTTTTAAGAGTTTGTTGATTTTGGACGAAGATGGATTTTCATTCATCTTTTGTTCATAGGCATTATTAGTTTCTTCAATTGTTATGTTTATTAGAGATTGTAAAAAAATGGTGAAAAAATGAATTTATTTACATAACTTTGAATTAAGTTTACTTCTTCAATTTCCATAAATTCATAAAGCTTCAGTTACTTAACAGATCAAGTTCATGATAGAATAGCCACTGTTCTGCTGGATTGTGAGGTGAAAGCAAAACAAACTTCCAGTTCAGTCTTTAAGAAAATTTCAGCATCAAAATTCCTATTCTCACTTAAATGTAGAGTTAGTGTCGAAACATTCACTCATGAGCTCGAATGGACAGTCACGAGCTTTACAATTAGAATATACTCTTCTTCCATTAAAAACTTCTCTTAGACATCGTACTATTAGTTTAATCCTCATACCTGGTACAAAAGAGTTTAAGATGAGAGTCTGCTCTCTAAGATAAGACAGAAGAGTAAGTACGTAAGAAGATGCAAACTGAATACAAACTGGAGCTCGTAAAACCACAGCTCTGCTCCCAACTTTATTATGGGGGGGGGGATTTAAAGCATTGGAAACTGTTCAATGTTTATAGTGTGTGAAGCCAACTGTGCATCAGCTGGGTTTTGTTTACTTTATATCACCTGCTTGAATATCTAGATGAATGTGGCACAAGGTCAACAATGTATATGTTCAAATAAGCTAACTTTAGTGGACGTGGAGTGCCATCTAGTGATTTAAAAAAATTCTAAAAGAACATGTATGTTTGAAAGTGCATATGCAAGTGGCTATGCACAAATGCATCGCCCGTCTTGCTAGCAATATTTGGGACTGATGCATGTACAACACATACGTCTGCAGAAGGTTTTTATTCAGCAATATGTCGTCGTGAAGGGGTTAAGCAGTTTTTAAATTAATTTTGAAAGTTTATTTTAATCTAGCTTTGAAATATCTGTCTACTTATATATCTGTCTACTTATATATCTGTCTACTTATATATCTGTCTACTTATATATCTGTCTACTACTACTGCCTTTTGACATTTTATGGATGGCCGTCACTATTGCATTTAATGTATTTTTTAAATTTCTTGATTAATTAAATATCAACTGTTTGATTTTTTATTGTTTTTTCTATTTTTTAATGAGATATAAAAGCATATGCTTCTGAAATATAAAAGGAAACTTGCTTGTCCATTGCAAAGTATTGTGATACAAATATCTTATTTAAGATGTTATTTTTCAGTTAGTTCATTGTGTTATTTTGTATTTTATGTACCTTTGTAGTGTTATTTTAAGGGACTGTTTTTCCAACTTGTTAAGTATCAGTATACGTACAGTAGAAATGCAGAAGTTGAAAATCTATTGAAAAAATCCATGTATTGTTTGTTTCAAGAAGTTTTTAATTTTATTGTAACAGTAAGAAAATAATGGGTGTATATCATGAAAACAATTTTTGCTGGTATGTCTAATTTGACACAGCTGCTATAATAAAAAAGGCAGGCTTTATATTATACATTTCAAATAAGGATTAAAGGTTTTACGTCAGTTATTATTTTATTTTTGGTAAAAATGTTGGTCATGGGTATAATATAGTGTTATTAAGAGTATTTTACTTAAAGGAAAAATTAAAAATTGTGTATTGCCATTTCTTCATTAAGTGCATCAAAGGACAAACTTATATGCATTTTTTTAAAGATATCCTTGCAAAAAATTGTTTGACTTTTATGAGAACAGACAGTTGCAGACTTTCTGTTTTGAGGTCTTTTTCTGAAAGACAAACGGTAATGAAGATTCTCGGACTTTTAAATCTGAATGCAATGGTGAAATTTACTTCACAATTCAGAAGGGTTTCGATTAACTAAAACATTTGCATTATAAGGCCAAGTTTCATGCTACAAAGAATATTTGGCATTGTCTTTGGAATTTCTGTTTTGGAGTTTCTAGATTTAATTTAATGTTAGGTTTTATATAACTTGCAGGAAATATAATCTATTAAATACTTTAGTTCATTAAAAGTGATTTTTACAGTGAAAATAAAAACATTTATGCCAATGTGTATTAAATAACATAATTTAAGCTATAGAGACATATTAAACTTGTAACTTTTTACACTTTTTCTGCAAATTAGGTTTAACCCTAGAACGCTACCCTTTGAAAAACTTACGGGAATGGTAACCATTCGTCTCAGAGACTAATTGTGCATAAGTGTGTTTAAAAAACCTATTTTAAAAGTTAATTAAAATAAAAGTATACTCCTCACAGAGAATTTCAGGACTCTGAAACTTTCCGTTAGCAAGAAAGTATCATTTATTTTCAAAGCAGTCTTTGCACAGTCATGTTGTTCTCTGTGCATATTCTGGAACATGTTTGACAAAAGTTGGGATTCATTGTGGCCAAACGCCAAACTGTACCATCAAAATATACAATTTTTTTTTTCTTTTTACTGTCAGATTGTTTAGGAGGTTGAATGTTCAAATCTAATTTCAACAGTTCCCTTGTAATTGTTCTTGTTAATCGAAGCAAAGTTGGTATGTTGTAACGCTTCTTCATCCATAGAGCAAGTACATCTTCACTTAGCTTTATTATGAACTTTTTTCTCGATAGTGCCTTTTTGGATTTTACATTATGCACATATATAACATGTACATTCATTAAACTGATTTATCATGCTGCAAAATGCAAAAAAGAGGCTTTCGGCGAGTTTTCGACTATATGACATATTGTTGCATATCTGATAAAATGTGTCTGTAGTCCCTTTTATGGCTCAGTCTTTTGGTTCTTTAAAAAAATTAATAATATTGCGAGATGCTGTGCATTAGTTGCTTGATTTTGGAACAGATGACCCCTTATCTTTACCATTGAGCTGAATTTTACCGGGGTAAATCATAAATTTTTCATGACTCAAAAAATTTCGGAATTTTTTAAGCATTTCTATTTATAGCTCCTTATTTCAAATTAATATTTTCATCTTCTTGGGTTTGTTTTACAAGCATTGTTATTTCTTTATTTTTATTATCAAATGAAAAATTCCTCGTTTTCATCTGTGACACTATCTGTGAATTCATGATTTTCAACCTCAGCAAAATCATCTTCCTCCAATTTATCCCAAGAAATGGAATTTTCTTCATCACTCTCGGATAGCCTCTGGTCTCTACGTCAAAACTTTTCTCTGCGAAAACTTTGACATCTTCAAGGCAACACAGAAATGAACCTAAGTTGGATTCTAAAATGAAATGTTACAGCTAACTTATTCATCTATGAGACGAATATTGTTCTAAAAATACTAAATGCAAAAATATAAATAAGAAGGAATGTTCTTATCTGTAGCATCCAACATCATATAAAAGGTACTGAGTCGCACGTCCCGATTTTTGTTTAAGGGAAGGAAGGACGAGGTTATTTGCTATGGGCTTCGTCCAAGAGACGAATGGGTAGCATTCTAGGGTTGATGACAAATTATGCCATCCTTTGAAGTGAAATTGATTGTAGCTGTCTGTCTCCATAAGCAAAATTCCTTCTTAATCCAAAAAGGGTTAAAATTTTGAAATGTTCTTGAGGTGTAAGCTATCTTGAGATGTTTATAAGTGGTTTTAAACTGTTTGTAATTTTAAAATTATGCATTATCCTGTGACTATCAAACTGTCACCAAGCAAGCATCACAGTTTAGTAACAGCTATGATTAAACATGACATCCCAACATATTTATAACATGCCCTTTCATTTGATGTAGTCATAGATGAACAGTGGAACGTGAAAAATTGTGGAAAAAGAATATCCTTTTGAAAAATGTGGTTCAGAGGCTGTAGATTCACATTTGATTTCACTCTAGTTTATTTACAACTGGTCAAGAAAATTCACTCCTGTTAAATGAGGAAAAGAAAACTATACGGTGGGTAAAGCATTAGTAGATTAGAACAACAACCAATGGGAAGTTTTACTGATAGCATTCAAAACAAAGGTTTGTATAAAATCGGAGGGCCAAGAAAATAAAAATTCATAAAAGCCTTCTTGTGAAGTACAGAGATGAAGTATGTTGAATACTTTTCTTCAACAGTGGATGTTTGATGCACTGTACAGAGACTGACAAATGTTTTATTACAAGAGTTGCAGATAGGAGTGTGGCTCAGATTTCTGCAGGAAGCTTTGGTGTAACTTTGACAGGATCTCTGCCAGATTCATCTTTAAGCAGATAATATGCAAGTATCATAATTTTCAAGTGTTTATTTTTTAAATGAAATAAATATCTTTAGACAGCATTCAGCATTAAGTATTTTCTCCTCTTTATGTGGAAAAAAGGAAATTGAAGATGGCTTAGAGGAAAATATGCAAAGTCTAACCGAACAGTTCTGTCCAATAATGTTATTTTAAGTTGCAATACGCATGTAGTTACTTCGATATATATATGTGGCTGTCTGTCTTTAACACTATTTATAAATATCTGCTTTTCTAAATTAACTGAAACAAAAGTGTTTCATATTGTTATTAAGTGATACGAGATCGTGTAAGCATGGCTACCGAAAGTTCATTTACAAAACAGTATTTTATATGCATTTCAAAAAAGAAGAAATGTTACAGAAACTTGTCTAAATTTAGACAGCTTTTGACAGAGGTGCAGTTTCGGATAGAATGTGCAGGAGATGGTTTAAAAAATTTGAAGGTGATTTCATCTTTAATGATAAGCCACCCCTCTGGGCGGCCATTTTTGATCGATGATGATATTATCAAGATAATGATAGAGCAAAATCCTTTTTTGACATCTGAAATTGCAGAAAAGCCTCATCTCAAACTATTTCAGACCATGTTTGGAAACTAGAATTGCTCTAAAAATATTCCAGATGAGTGCCTCATGATTTAAGCAAGAAACATTTGCATGATCGAGTCATCATGTGCACATTTCTCCTCGCTTGGAATGCTAAAACTCCAAACATTTTATATCCACTTTTGCTATACTTGTATATTTACATACATGTAGATTTTCCTACTAAGCGTTGTGTACATTTGGTA
Source organism: Stegodyphus mimosarum (assembly GCA_000611955.2). NCBI lineage: Eukaryota > Metazoa > Arthropoda > Arachnida > Araneae > Eresidae > Stegodyphus > Stegodyphus mimosarum. Next base: position 562,064 of record KK114520.1, on the reverse strand, counting down.
GAGTTATTTGTGAAGCATAATGTCTGTCAAATCAGTACTTCAAAAATTTTTGGAAATGTATAGCTAGCTACAATGCATTGACAGACAATGATAGAAGATTTCAGCTAACAGCCTTGTGGCCTTGACTATCAGTAGGAAGGAGTTTTGTGGTGAGCAAATATGAGGAAAAATTCTAATTAGGAGACTATGGGTGAAACAGTGGCTTGATAGTGGAAGTTATAAAGTAACCCCCCCCCCCACACACAGGAGGAGACTGAGTACATTCAGAGAACATTCAGTTCGTTTACAAGGCCATGGTGCTTTATCCTTGGCAGTCAGTTTGGGTTCATACTCAAGTATAGCTGTTAACATGATGAAGTATGTACAGGATCTTAGATCTAGACATTCATGGAATTACATATACTTGATATGCAGCACATTAGAATTACGTATATGATGAAATTAAATTTGTTTCTTCTTTTTTGATGACTGATGAAGCAATTTTTTACTTGATAGATTATGTCAGTAAACAAAACTTTCAATGCTGGGCTCCACAGAACCTGCAAGGCAGACATGAGAAACTGATGTACTTGAAGAAAATTGTTGTTTGGCATAGATTTACATGATGGTAGTAATTAGACCATGTTCTTTTCAAGAGCCTAAAATTAATGTTTTCAAGAGTCTACTAATTAGACCATGCTCTTCGCTGTTTACAATAAACAGCGAATGATATTTTCATGTGATGCACAAGTTTGTCATTCAAGAACTGCAAAACTGTCAATGTTGACTTTGAGACATTTGTTATAAATATAACAGAGCACTGCCTACATATCATCTCCATGAACACATTACAGGAATTCTTTCTAGGTCTCATTTCGTATTTTGGTGACATTCGTTGGCCTGCTAGATGTTCCGAACTTGCCCGAAACTTCTTTCATTGGTGACACTTGAAGAATAAGGTATTTGTAACCAGAGGGTGAGAAGTGGGAAAGAGGTGAAAGAATGAATCAGGAAGGAAACTGACTGCGTAACTCTGGGATGTCTTGACCATGTCATGCAAAGTATCCATAATCATCTTGTGCAGTACATTGCTAAATGAAATTATCATTGAAGACATTGTTGCTCACTATAATAACTATAGCAAATGCACCCAAAGCACATTAGTAAAGTGGCATGTATGCGAATAGACAATTATAGTGGAAAGATGGTAAAAATATTTAGTTTCATTGTCTTTAAGCCCAAGTATTATTTTCAAAATGTGTAATCAAAAATCCCCTATCTTGTATTATCTTACGTGCATACAAATATATTTTTGTCCGAGTTATTTAAAAATGTTTTTGTATGATTTAATATTGTAATATTGTAGTTGAAGATCGTGCACTTGTCTGAAATTTAGATTGATGCATATTAATAGCATTAGCTTTTCTAATAAACAGTCTGTGAAAATGTTTTAATTTTACTGAATTTTGTTATTATTTTTATTTCTGTTTATATCTAATTTGGTCAAAGGAGGAAAAAAATTAATATATTTATGTATTTGCTTATTGCACATTTATTCTTTTAGTCTTTATAAGGTAGAATTATTTTACTGGCATTTATTTCTTTAAGAAAAAATAGTAGGATGGATCCGTGTTTTGGCTTGAGCAATAATTTTTAAATTCAGAAAATCTATTCTAGTGAATTGTTGATGATACAATACCCAATCTTTAAGTAATCTGTATAATGCTTCAGAATTTTACAGTGAGTTATTTGTATTATCCATTGATATTTCACATCATTTGATGTCATTAAGCTTCCAAAGAAATTTGGCTTGTCAAATGAAGTAAAGTATTGTAACTTATAAAACACTTAAAAGTTGAAATTCTTATGCTGTAATAATTATGTTTTATAGTTTCCCACTAACACAAAACCTGTCTTCTGTACTATTAAAGATTATCAAGGTATTTTGAATATTAATTTAAAAGATTCTGAAAATCACTCTTTTGATTTAAAAGATATCTATAAGAAAAATTTCAAAATTTTATGAAAAGTTATCATCTTTACCCTTAGCTAAAGAATGTGAAATTGAAAGATATTTGTGGATTTAATAGTTATTCTTGTTGGTATGATCTGAAATTTGATACCTTCTGTTTAGTAATGTAAAATCTCATATGAATGTAATGTATAAGTTTATTGAAAGGGGAAAAAAATTTAAAGTTTCTCCCTGTGCGTTAAATATATATTTAATATAATTTTTAGTTTTATTAATACACACTGTTTGATACAGATGGTGATGAAACACTTGGCATATCAGGAGATAGCATGGATGCTGGTGATAAGGATGGTGAACCATTACGTGAACAGGTATGAAATAAAATTTTTTCATCTACTGTTTATAGAAAGTTTTAAATTAAAAATGTCTTGTTTTTGAATTAATTAAAAAAATTAATATACTTTATATAATCTTATTTAATAAATCCTTCATAGTTGTATTCTATATATTCGATTTTTTTAAGATTATGTTAGTTATTCAATGTAGCAATTATGTGCCATTTAGTAAATTTGAATTAAATCATGAATACTTTTTATGAATTTTGTTAAGCTAAATGAAAAAATTGCTTCCATATTTATGATTTCTGCATTTATATTTTCATTTATTCAGAAATTATAAAATCAAAGTAAAGGGTTCATAAATTATCAAATATGTTTTAAATGAAAACAGGCTTTAGTATTGTGAAATGGATGAATCCAATCTTGTTAAGTATTTTTTCTATGCCAGTTGAAACATTGAAAGTATTTTTTATTGTTTTGTCATCTTTTGAAGATAATACTAGAATTTCGGAATATCTTACTTTCATATGCATAAGAGAAAATGTATATTGTTTATGGAAAAAGATTAAAAATTTTAAGAACTTGTCTTATTACCTTGCAAGTGATAAAATTAAGCTACTAAGTAATGTTAAATTTCTAAATAAATATTTTATTTTCATTTTTAATAATCCATTTGTGAAAACTAGATATTTTAGGAAGTAATTTTTCTGTATCATTATAAACTAGGCTGATTCTTGTTAATGTGTATATGTAATGTACTGTAATATTTTGTTATTTAACAACTGATTAAAATTTAACAATAACATTTTATAAATATTAGTATCCTTGATATTGGAGTGGCAACGCCATATTTGTTTCATGTAACCATTGCTGAGCAACAAGAAAAATGTTAAAAACTGATAATTCTGAAAATTTTAGGAGTAGTTGATGTATGAAAATTGATGGAGGAAGAAACTGTAATAATAAGCTGGAGTGTAAAACTAACATTTAGAAATTGTGTTTAAATTATCTATCTTCGTGAATTGAGAATAAAGTTGATTTACTAAGAAGTTCATCTGTTATTTCGATAAAAACTGCAAAATACGTTAGAGTACTCTACTGTGCATTTAGTTAAGTTTGGTAAAAAGAATTGTCCAGAAATGAAACAAATTTCTGTAAGATTTCTGTTTAATACAGTGTTAATACTTCTGTTACATGAATATATTTGAAGGTATTGTTAAAATAATTAATTTATCATAATTTCTTAACTTTTATTATCTATGCTATTAATAATTAACAGGAAATTCAGAACACTATAATAAACTCTGTGTAGTGTATATAGTATGTGAAACTTTATTTAAAGCTTATACTGGATTTCATTTTAAGTATTAAAATTGATGTGCACTAAAAATGATAGCAAAAGTTTTTCATTTGCTTGATTTAGTCGTGTTTTGAGTCCTGCAGTATTTACTGTCTCCAGTATGTATGTTTTGTCTTTCATATACCTTCTCGAACAGAAATCATAGAGTGAACTGTTTGAAGAATTGGATGGTTACAAAAATAGAAGGCAATTATTTAAAGAGTGTATGAGAAATTTGAGGCATTTAAATTTATCATTATGTCTAAATAAGCTTTTGTGACAGTAAGCTATGTAAAAAGACATGGCTGAAGACTGTAATAAGTATAGCAGTTTCTGTAATGTGTATTTGCCAATTTCTAGTCTGTATTGTTTATATTATTTTTTAATTACTTTTTTAAGTTGTCAGAAATTCTGTGTCAAAGACTTCATATATATATATATGACTACTCTGTGTATTAAAGTACGATTTCTTTTCTATTTTCATTTGTAGATAATTGATGGTAGTTTAATTAAGTAAAAATCAACGTATGCTGCCTAAAAATTTTTAAAGTTGTTACATTTATGATTCATTTTTTCCTTTTTCAGGATCGATTTTTGCCCATAGCAAATGTTGCTCGCATAATGAAGAATGCGATACCCAAAACTGGCAAGGTAAGTAAATAGGAATTTTCAATGAAAACAGTTTAACATAGCATTTTCTTGTTTTAAAGTAATTACATAATATGATATATAATTAATTACATAATTTATTAATTCTGGTTGAGATGAATTTCTGCATTGTAGGCAAACTTTTTAATTTTTTAAACTCTTTTTAATCGTGAAATAGCCAGGATGTATTTTTATTATATTTTAGTTCTGGGGAAGCTAATGTACATATTCAGAAAGACAGTAGAGGCTGTTTGTAAGAGAATCCATAAGATTTTTAATTCAAAATGGCAACATAAGACAAGTTTGTCATAAGATTTAAGTGGGATGAATTTACGAGTTCTCGGAATTGTTGCCATTCAGTGTTCCATGAAATCTTATTTATTTTTTTAAACTAAAATGGTGCGTTACTTATATACTTGAGTAATATAAAAGCAAGGTGTGCTTTTAATAGCTTATTTGCTTTAGTGATATGATTTAATTTTAAATATATATAAAAAATAGCATTTAATGTTTAAATTTAATGGTATTATATAAATTGCTATGAAGAATTTTTTATTCATGTGTTTTGTAAATCAAGAAGAGTTAATTTATTGTGAAATATTAAAAAATTGCAAAAAAAGGAGGGGAGGGAAGAAGTTGGATGTAGCTAAATTTTCAAGAGTGTGGTTATAAAGTTTTCAAAATTGGGAGAGACGTACACCAGTATAAAAACAAATGTCATTTAAACAAAAATGTCAAATTTGTTTTCCATAAATTTTTTGAAGAAAACAATTGATTTAGAAGGCAGTCAGGCATGAGTTCTCAAACTCGGGTGTAAAACAGATTTTCCCAATAATGGCTGGTGTTTTTCATATCTTATTAGTATTTTCCTCAACAGATACTATATTTGTTTTTGCTTACAATGTAAAATGATTGCTATTCTGCCATTTTTTTATATATATTCCCCCCGCCATATATATATTTTCTCTGAAAAAAGAGGAATCTGTGTCTGGTCGTCCTGGAAAACCTATAGTTTATTTAAATTTTATGCCAGACTAAGGTAGTTATTTTGTCCAGTTTTAAACTTTTCAAAATATTTTGGAAGGTACAAAGGTATTCTGCATTATTCATGCTGCCAGAGAGTATTTAAATTTTATTTTGTAATATACACAGTGCCTGTTCATAGGTTTTGTTCTTAGTTAAGAAGTGTCATCAACTTTTGGCATTGAACGTGGATGATGTATCACTGTGTGGTGGATATCAACAAGTTTTAATTTAAGAGTTCAAATTTTTGTTGAGTTTGTTTTATAATCAAGAGCTTCAAATTCTATTTTTGTTTGTATTTTTGCTTTTGTTATGTAACTCACAGAAATTATGAAGTGAAATATCAAATATATAAAGAATTTTTTTGTATGCTTTCGCATATTTTTGCATAACCAAAAAGCATGCCATTTGTAGATCACTTTTATCGATGCCTCTCATTTCTTCATTTTATTTGGTCACTTAACTTGATTTTAAAATGTTCTCATCTTCATGTATTCCCATCTACAATGTCAACATTACAGTGTTTGCTGCTGAGCCTATATGCGTCCTTTTTGTTATGACATTTCAAAGATGGTAATCTTTGACTGGAATTGAATGATGGTAATCCTTAACTGAATTGAATTTCTCCTTTCTTCAGTTTATTATTAAATAATGGAGAATCTACATGTACGTTTGTTCTTCACATTGTAGAAAAACTTATCTAGAGCCATTAGATTTTGAACATACATCATCCATCTGAACATGTGCACTAGTTTGAAACCACAATATTTATTTTGTTAATGTATTTTGTGAGCATTTAGTGAATTTTTGACTATCAAACATAGTGATTTAAGAGCAGTGTGTTGCCACTTGACAAAACAGAAACTGTTTGCATTTCAAATTTAATCATCAAACTCAGGAATTGAAAAGCAATGCCCAAAATAAAATGTTTTTAATCTTCCATGCATGCTTCAAGCTTTGGTAGTCAGTTTTACAGAACGTTTTCAGAGTGAATCATTTCACTCTAAAATTTCTTAGTTTTAATTTTGAGTAGTTAATAAGGGAATGGTTTCTTCATCTGGTGACACTGTTTTATACCACAGAGTAAGGAAAAAGTAATTTAATGTTGAATACCATTTTCAATAAAGTAGTTTTCAATTTTTTAAATGTATATCATTATCATCTCGGAATTGTTTTGTCAAAATGTATTGTTAGTTCTTATAACAGGGTTGCCACACTCCCTGGAAAACTGGGAAAACTTAGGGAAATTGAAAATTGACCGGAGAAGCCGTGGAATTTCCTACTGCAATCCCCAAAAAAGTGAATTTTGTGCCAACATCAAACCGATCACTTTCTAGGTGAATTGTATATCGTAGGAGCATCATTTGAACAGCTGGCATAGAGCCAGTTTTTGCAGTGCCAATCATATTGTCTTTTAGAAAGGCAAAGCAGGTTTCCGGTATCTTTGGTTTCCGGTATCCTCAAGAATCTAGAGATTCGCATGCATATGTTCAGTGCATGTTGAAGAAAAGTCAATTTCCCCATTCTCATATAAAACGAAATTATTTAAACCTTTCTTTTTTAAATGTCTTATTTGCCAGTTTGCAGTATAATAGAAAAATAATTATTTAGGCTATCTATAATTTATATATCTATATGGCATTTAATATATCTGTAATCACCAATATACCTTCGATTTTTGTAATTCAGTTTTTAATCCTTAAATAATTAACATTATTTTAATGTTATTCGCATCATTTAATGTATCTTCTTTCTAAATTTATTTTTTATAAGTTAATAATACTTTTAAAATTTTAAGCAATTTTCTGTCATACTTGTGAAGCCTAATTCTAGCAGTAATAGGACATAACATCATGAAATTTAATGCATGTATTTTTTACTTTTGTATGCTGCTAAATAAATATAAAATACTTTTAATTTATTTTAAAATATCATGAAATAGATTTCTTTTTTCCTTTAGCTGCAAAATTTCTGCAGGAAAGGATATTTTTAAATCCCGATTAGGCAGATTTCTAATCTCAATCCTCAGTGGAGAAAACAACTACTATTATAATTATAAAAGTAATGCTTTGGGAATTATGCATAAAGTCATATAAGCAAATTTTGTTTTTATGTGGTACCATAATTAACCTTCAGTACAGTCAATGTGTGTTATGCTGATAGTCTGGAATTTTCTTGAAACACACCTGGGAAAGTCGGGGAATTTTATTCTCCTGTGAGTGGCAACCCTGTTATAATGTATTGTTTCAGTTTGTAAAGTTGAAGAGATTAGGTAAATTACTGTGAATTAACTGCAGTTGTCTACAAATGTAATAAAATACAAATTACTGCATGTTAATTAATGCAAGTTTAAATTAATGCAATTATAAATGATGGAGTTTGTATTGAACCACATATCTGTGTGAACTAGATTGTAAGGTTTTTGAGAAGTATTTTGATTTGTTTGAATATGATGTTTGAATTAATTTGTATTTACATAGTTAGTGGAGACAATGTGTTTAAGGTTATCTACTTTTATTCCTTTAACAAGATTGATTTGTAATATAATTATTTTTATTTCTATTTATTTGCTTTATAAATTTGTAATTTTTGTGACTAAGTCGGAGTGCTATATAATCTTTATTATATAAAGTGAAACAGTTTTTAGACAAATTTTTATGCTTTAGAGCAGTGATTCTCAACCATTTTTGCTCCATGCACCCCTTTCACCATTATTAGATGGTCCCCTCCCTTTTTTTTTTAAAAAACTGAAATTTAGATTATTTTTAATGTGTTTCATATAAATAAAGTGAGAAAAAAGTATATAAAATGTTGATAAATGCCAAGACTTAAATAGTTTTTCATATACATAAACTAAAATTAAATACTTAATAAAATAATAATAAAGTGAATAAAAGGCTGGACTGACTTTATCCCTCAAAACTATGAAATTTCCCCATGATTGAGAACATTTCTTTTGGTTGTAAAGTCTATTTTTTTTCTTCGTAAAGTCTTTGAAGACTGATTGTAATCTGAATTTTTTTTTTTAATAAATAACTTTTAGATTTCCCTCTCCTAATCACTAGATTTCACATGCCAGCATTTGGATTTAAAGTAATTTGGTTCAGGCTATTATTATTTTAGAAACTGAGTGCACGAAAAGTATAGATCTATGACTGTCTTTAAATTCTTCATGAAGAATTCTTAATTTTTTTAATTATTCTATCATAAAAGTTATATAACTCTCTATATTACCCCTTCTTATTTTATACTACATTATTTTCTTAGTAGGAATAATTTATTGCATACGTTACTTTGCTGATGCATCTTTTTAAATTTATGTGAAGTATCTTTTTCTGTTTATCTCATGAATTATTTGGTTGTCTTTTCTGTATAAATTTATTAATTCCTATACCTGTTGACCATTTTTCACTACTTGACTATTTTGTTACAATTGATCGTGCATGACATCAAACTTGGATAACTTCTGTAATGAGCAATGCTTTCCTATGTCGAATAATCAACATAACTTCTCAGTTTGTGGATTACCATCTATTTGCGTTTTGTTTTCATTTATCATTTTCAGTTTTTAAATGAATGGGATTCTTTGTTTATACAAGTTTTATTTTTAATAAATGGTTATTTTCCTTTCAGTAGAATAAAAGTGATATTCAATCTCATAATTTGTATGTTGTTTCAAAACATGAAATGCATGAAAGGATATTAGAAGTTCACTTTCTTTTCAAACAAATGGCAATCCACATGTTTTTCAAAATGGTATGAATTATGTTTATTGATTCATGAAAAAGAGATATAGAGCTCAAAGAATGAATTACTGAATTGATTATGCTTCGCACATATTTATATAGTAAACGGAGTATTCAAACTTAAGTGTTTTGTCATAGTGACTTTAAGAGGAGTGTTGGTTACAAGTCTTGCTCCTTTTCTGAAACAAAACTAGAAGTCCTAATTATATATTTAATACTGCTGATGACATTATCTTTTGTCCAGCAGTAAAAATTTAGAAAATTAAGCTTTTAACTAGCTTATGAGCCTGCATTTAATACAAACTTTTGTGAGTCCAATAAGGGAGAAGAAACGCTATCTCAGTGTAAGCCTTTTATGGAAATCTTAATATAAATATCGTTTGTAGAATATAATAGGTTAATATGATTCCTGCTATTTGGAGCGAGTGAATTCAAGCTTTAACTGAATCAAAAATTTAAAAACTATTAACTCATCTACATTCTTTCTAGTTTTTCTGATTAATTAATTCATTTATATTTAATGCAAGTTTAATAAAGTATTAAATGCTTTTTTTATGCATAATATTCAAATTGATGTCTGAACCATTTAATGAAAAATGTAAATTCCATATTTTGAACTAAAGAAATTGAGTTGTAATTTATAAGAAAAGTATATTATGTGCCTTGATGTTAAATAATAGTAATAAAATGAATGTTTTTTGTTTAGTAATTAAATATAAAACTAATCCTCTTTTGAATGTATTTCCAAGTTCATGAATTAATTTAATTCTAGATTGCTAAAGATGCAAAAGAATGTGTACAAGAATGTGTTTCAGAATTTGTTAGCTTTATAACAAGCGAGTATCCTTTTTGAATTTGTACTTTTTTATTATATATAGTGCAGTATTTGATTTTTGATTCTTGATTTTCTTCTTCTTGAAATTGTGTTATTGATTGCCAAATAAATATTTTTTTTAATATAGTTTATATTGCCATTGTATTCAAATTAACTAACATTTACTTTTGTTATCGTAGGAAACAGTGTTTGTGCTAGCTCTTACTAAAGCGAATCCTTGGCTAACCTGTATGCTTAAAATAACGAAACGGTCGAAATGCCATTAGAGATTCTGAGCATTTTCCTCTGCGTCCCGTCCATTAATGCACAAAGAGGTGTGAGCATTTTAAATGACATCTTTTCTACTTCCTAACAAATAAAGATAAGAAACCACAAATAAATCCTTTTAGGACAAGCTCTCTGCAATTTTGATACAATGCATTTGGGAAAACTGCACCTGCTACTGGGAAGAAAGAAACAACATTGCAATCTCCACCGCCTGGGCATTTTGGTTAAGAAATATGACAGCGAGCAAGAAATCTTTGCCCGTTTTGAAAAAATTGTTAAAATCTATTATTAGAAATATATGTGTTTTTTTAAATAACAGTACTGAGTTATGAACAGTACTAAGTTAGCAAATTTTAACATATGTCCCATTTATAGCTTGGAGAATATCTTGTAAATATTCCAGCATCTGTTACTCTGTAATAAGCAATAATCTTGAGGTTCGAAAACGGAGTCTTCATGATACTTCTATGCTTTATTGTGTGGAAATATGTACAACATATACAATTCTTTAGCTATACTCTGAGAATAAAACATTCACATAAACAATTTTATGTGCCAAAATAATATTCTAAGCATTCAATTCGGCAACCATCCTCACTGCTGTCAAAGGGCATTCTGAGCAAGCAAGAAGGGCTGCCACAACATTTGGCTCCCTTTGTACTTCATTACAAATTTCAAATATTCCACACTGTGATCTTTGAAGTATCAATATCATGAACTGGTGTAGCAAAGATTTGATCCGTGATATAACCTCTGTCCAAACCATGAATGTGATTAAGAATCTCATAACTGGCAGTAGACCTGTCATTTCTTACAAGATTACTAATGCTACTAGTTTCTTTAAAACGTTTCATAACAATTCATGTTTCATTTAACATCTTGAAGACTGTACTCATATGAACTTCTAATATGTCATTGATGAGCAATTAATGTTTCATGATACAACATTTAACTTTTCTTTCCTTAATGTCATTTCATTACTGTTGTTTTTTAGCCCCATCTTCTGTATGATGATAAAAAAGGAAAGAAAAAAAATATGACTCTGGTTTTAACAAACGCTGGAGTTTTTAGGCCAAAGGGTCAATTTGCCCAGAAGGCCTATTAATTTCATTTTAGCATTTTGTTTCACTTTTCAAATTGTTGCCACCAAATATTAAAGCCCTCATTATGTTTAAAGAAATTAAATAATGAAGAGCCGCCCAACCGGTATAGTAGTTAGCGTCGCTGATTGCCGTGCCGAAGGGCTGAGGTTCGAATCCCGGAGAAGGCATGGATGTTTGTAAATGTATAGTGTCGGTGTGGCATGGCGGCACTCTAAATATGTGGTGAGCCGAAAGTCCTCTCATGTGGATTGGTGGGAGAGGAGAGGGGTGGAAAATAGAAGTCCTACCTCTCTTCGGAGTAGGCTCTGGCAATCATTCTTCCATGTGGTAATGGACACGACAACAACAAATAATGAAGAATCTGCATAAAATGTGTGTATGTTTCTGGCACTGTGAAAAAACGGTACCTAGAGGCATCAAATTTTGAACAACATAGCCCTGCACTCGAATATGGGCATCTGGAAGTCCAAATTTGGAATTTGTTTTATCTATTTCATATTTTGTAAAATTTAATGAATTTTTTGTTAACAAATTCGATGATTTCAAAGCGAGCAATGGCAACACTGTATGGAAGAAATAAACATTTTTATCTCTAGCGTGCGTGGCTTTGTATCGAAAGTTTGAAAGATATGCTGTTTTTAAATTTTTAAATAAATCTTTTAAAATTATTATAAAGAAACCTATTGTTTCAGCTCTCTTTAACAAAGCCTATACTTATAGGATTTCGTCTTTGGCTTTGAGAAAATTATGGCCAGATTGTGTTACTATCTATGATATTGTATTTGTAGGCTTGGATATTAGCAATGAACACATGGAGGGAGTTACTAGAGGACCATAAAATGTGCTCAACCTGAAAAAAATTGCTATTTCAAAAGCTGGAACAACAAGTGATCATGAAGGAAATATCTTCAGAGGAAGAGAAGGGGAAAAAAAAGATAAATTGACCTATGACATTGCTGCAAAATGGGACAAAATTCAAAGTTTTCACATAGCGATATAATACTGTCAAAGCTGTAACTAACTACAGCATATTTTAAAATGTAGGTAACTACAAATTGCGTGGGACAAATTTTGAATGAAGCAGATGCTTAACGAGTTCTGAGCATAGTCAAGTATCAGTAAGAGATCATGTCCCAGGAAGGCAGTTACTTGATCCAAACAAAGCTGACTCTTTTCTCTTCTTTATCATGTTCCCATTTCATTGTTCATACTTCTTCATACGAATATCAAGAAATTAATTTAATTTCATGTTTTTGCCTTAATGATTTCTTTTGCCTTTGTGTGATGAACATGTACACAGGGTACTGTCATAAAGTTTAAAGTAATCACCTGAGGTCACGAAAACAAATCGATCCATTTTACATGAATTCCTTCAGGGGGAGATTATTATTCATTTGGAAATGTTTCAAGTGATAAAGGGCCTTCAGGAACAAATTAAATTCATGTATCAAGCTTTTACTGTGTAGGCTACAGTTTTTATGATGTGTTAAGTTTTGATAAGCTTAAAACTTGCTGTATAAATCCTTTCAAAATCATTTCATCCTTTCAAAATACTTTCATATAAATGAACATAGTTAATTATTCAATTAATAATAAGTTTGCAAACATGTGTGTATGAAACTTTAAAAACAAGGTAACCAAATGCATATATTTTTACTATATCAAGGATTTTGTCAGTAATGTTTTTAATTCTGACTGTATGATGTAATTAAAAAATTTCCATATGCTTGTCTGTTTCCATGTGCTATTTATTGTTTTGTAAGAAATTTTTGTGAAATTAATTTTTGTAATTCATGTCTACATTTGTTGACTATTTATTATTTTTGTGGAATATGCAAGATCTATAAATTAGGACAGCGATGGTGAGCCTATAGCATGCAAACACATTTTGGGTGACATGCATCACGTATTTTCAGAGCCATCAATGCAGATAAAATTCTGCATAATATAAAAATATTAGTCTCTTGCAATGGCCTCATCCTTGTCAGTATGTGCTGCATTTACCTCGGGTGCATTTGAGTGCATTCTTGGCAGATGGATGGATGACTCTATATGCGACACTTCACCAAAGTTTAGCTACGGTTTTTCCAAATTTTTTATTCACTGAGCTCAAAAGGTTTTCCATCACTGAATAAGGAATTAATCTTTTCTCTTTAGCAATAAACATAAATCTAATTTAGAAGATAAATAATATTAAGTCACATGTTATATTAGGCTTAGATTTAATTTGATTTGTTTTTTAATTTTTATATTTTATGAACGTAGTAGAAAATGAATTAACTGTGAAGTATGAGCTTATGTACTATATTTACTCATCTTTTCCTCCCCTTTTCTTACAAATCTTACTGCTTGAAAACTGGGAGGAAAAAATATGCAGTGTATACTGTTTCTGAAGCAACTGTTTAAATGATAAACATAGCACACTAAAAATCCACACATAATGACACATTAATATATATTTGAAAGGACTTATCAATTTCAGTGATATTCTTTTCACTTAGATAAAATACTTTCACATTTGTACCTACATTTTTACTATAAATCATATGCTAAAAAACCTAGGAGAAAAATATCTGAAAGAGGAGAAATATGCGAGTAAATATGGCATATAATTTAACTGTCAATGTATTAGTCAGTATATGTGAATGTAAGAGATAAATTATAGTAATAAGTCTTAATATAGATTGGATGAAATTACACAAAATATCCAAGACAATCTAATTTTTCACCATTTTTAAACAATGAAATTTCAGAATTGTAATTTGTTATAACAATATTTTTTCCTATTCACTTTAATTTTTTACTTTATTATAAATAAAATACTAGAAATTGAGCAAGTTTTCTTAGCATTTCAACATGGCTAGTGATCGATGCCACCAAGAGAAGAGAAAAACAATAAATGGTGAGGATATATTATTTGCCATGTCTACTCTTGGGTTTGATAACTACGTTGAGCCACTGAAATTGTATTTACAGAAGTATAGAGAAGTAAGTTAATTTTTAAAAATATATATTTAAGTATTTGATCTAAATATTTTACTACTTTTATATGAGGGTGAGCATATATTTCCTTTTTTATAACATGAATTGTTAGGTATTATGAGTTTATATCCATGTTCAGTTAAATCTAATTTGAGCATCCTTTATGTGGTTATGAAAGGTATTCAGTATCGTCTTAATTTGTTAGTGCATTTATTGGTTGCATGAAATATACAACCATTCAGTTTTGCTTATCTAGGTTTGCTACAGAATGTATGCTGTAATGCAGTACACAAGATGTATTTTTTATTTTCCTTCAAACTCTTTTCTTTTCAAATGTCTTCTAATATCATATATTATCCGAGATCTTCAAAGTGTTGCTCTTTAAGAATCAGATCTATGTCTAGTGTATTAGCAATATAAGTTCTAAGCATATTTAAATACAGTTTTTATCTGGTTTCATCTTTAAATTTTAGTTTAACAGAATATAGTGTAGTCATGGATGGTCCCATCTATATTGGTGTCCAGATTTTTGTGTGAATGAAAATAACGTTTTATGAAGCAAACAATTATCAAAATTTTTTATTGGATGAACTTAAGACAAACTTTATTACCATTATTTAATCTTGCACCATTAATGTGTTTCTGAAATCCGCATAAAAATGGAGTTCATCCAAAGGTATGACAAGCACTTAGAACAAAGGGCATTTGTGTGCAAAACTTCAGAAATTCAGCATTTGATTTTAATGTTTATTGTATCAAAGTTGTTTAATGGCACTGAAATATCATTTGGAAGAACCTTTGAGGTGGAAATGTCTCTGTTATTTAGAAGCAGTGCTCAGTGATTGCTAATGTGATAGCATAGCTGAATATCTCAAGACAGCAAGTCTGTGGCAATGGGAAAAATAATTTAAGGATCTGAAACTTGCTAGGAAATTGAACCAAAGTCATTTAAAAAACTGTATCTTCTCAAGATCAATATCTGTTTGTAATTGCTTGTGATAACATGAACTTAACTGCTAGAGAACTTGAGTATAGAACTTGAAGCTACAACTGAGTTTAGGTGTTATGACGTCCTGTACATTATTCATTTATTTTTTACATATGCCATTAAAATTTATTTTAATTATCTTTTTCTGTCCATTTTATTGCACATTCAAATAATAAATCTACTCAATTTGTTATTATGAAGCTGTTATTACTATCTGGCTCAGTTATTATGAGTGATAAATGGCCTTTTTATAAAGGCTAGGCTGATTAGGTTATAATAATCAAACAATAAACCGTCAAAAGAACTTTGTCAGTCCTGCATATGATACTAATACCCAAACAATTGAATGGTGCTGGAAGATGCTGAAGGTAAAGGTTCTTCACAACATGTCTAGTATCACGCCGCAAATGCCATGCTGACCATTTTTTTGGCCAGGCTGAGTGGTACTCAATATATGTGACAATGATTGATAAAAAGGACCTTTTTAAGGCCACTCATAATTTTTTTTATAAAATTGGGAGCAATTTAAATTTAATGGAGTTAAAATAATGAGTTATTAAATTAATGGAATCATTTTATGTTTTTCCTTAATTATTTTTATTAAAAAATAATATTTTAGCAATGTCATGTAAGAAATAATTATGTAAAATGTAGATTACATACTGTATGCTTATCAAAATATGCTCCAAGTAAAAAAACTGTTTTTTATTTTACTGACATCAGAACAAAATGCCTGCAAGAATTTTTACAGAGAATGTAATAGCTAGATTTTGCAATACTTTGGTGACAAGTAAACAAGTCGAAGTGTAATTCTGATTTACTACTAAATTTTTTAATGACTACCTCATGCAAAGCAGTCTGAGCAATGTTCAGAAATTTTTCAGAAAGTTCTCAGTGGTAAATTGGGGGTTCTTACAGAGTTTTTCGTCAGTAGCCTTGATGAGATCATCACTCACTACAGAAGGCCTTTCTCATGGAAATCATGAATATTTGTTCTTTCTGCTTTGAAAAATATTATCCACTGCCACACATCACCTTGACTCATAATGCTTGGGCCATATATGCCATACAGTTCACAACGAATGGCCTACTCCTGAAAAATTCTTTGCTTGAAGAATTCTTATCGTTCTGCCTACTTCGCATTTGCCAGGATTTTCGTTAGTCCGAATTTTCGGTGTTAATAAATCAGCGGATGTATGGCAGTACAATGCTGTCATTAATGCAGATAGAAGCTTACTAATTCTGAGATTGTGTGATATGATAAAGATTCTGCTCTGACCACACCACAGTGGCAATGATTTTTTGAAATACTCTCATATTATAGAGGCATGCAGTTGTTTATTATTTTCAGTTAATACAAGGAAATTTTATTTTAGGCTATGAAAGGTGAGAAAACTATTAGCACTGCCACAGCAACCGATTCTTCGATTGACGACCTGGAAGACAATTCTTATTGTGAGTATTTCCATTTCTTTTTTGGCTATAGGTTTGTTTAAATGTTAATAAATTAATAAGAACTTTTTTCATGAATGCAGGATGTTATGTTCTAGGGCTTCCTGTAAGTTTTTAACAAATTTTGTACTTTTCAAAATAAAAGCATTATCTATATATTTGTTGAAAACATTAAATTGACCTTAGTTTGTTTATTTATTTAATTTTTAATATTATTAAATGCAGTAATTTTTTAAAATGAAGAATAGAAAAAGTAACCACAGTTTGCCATTGAATCAAATAAAACTTTTGTCTTAGTCTTCAAGTAACTGACCTAATAGCTTTTAAGTTTAAATTGATAATGAAAATAATTCTCAAATATGGAGTTTTATTTTTCATTTGATAGGTAACTATTTCGAGTCATCAAACAGATTTTTCAACAAGAGTACATTTACTTAACTATGTATGTAGCAGTCCCAGACTAGGTTCAAAATTAGCATTATAAGTTTTTCCAAGTAATGATTATATGTAGTGTTGCCATAAAAAAATAAGTGTTTTTTGCTTGAATTTAGGATTTTCATAGCATTACATCCAAAATTCTTCTACATGATTTCAAAATCTTTCATTAGCAGTATTTCCTAGAAGTAAGTGCAAAATATGTAAAGTCAAACCACTTTATTAAGCCAGATTTGCTGAGTTAATGCGATCGCAAAATTTACTTCCGTACCATATAAGATCATTGCTATTATGCATATGAACTCGTGCCTAACACTGGCCGAGTGGTAGAGTCACTGAATACTGATAGTTCAGTCCGTGTTTGAATCCCAGCGAATAGGCTGGCTGTATGGGCATTTTCAGAGTTTTTCCCATGTGTAATACATAAACCAGTTTCCCTTAGAAAATCCTCCAAAAGGTATCCTCCTCTTAGGCAGGTAGCCTTCGAGTGCTTTGCCGTAATCAAATAAGCCCAAACAAACCAAACCATATAAGAACTCTGAAAGTGAAAATGTCAATCGCATAAAACTTTTGATAGCATTAAATTCTGAAAGTAAATGGAAAGGAGTATTTCTTGTAAATGTAGTTTGACTTCAAGAAACTACAAAAGGAAAACCCTAAAAGAAAGTGCAAAATGCACAAAAATTTTAATTTATTGAACTGTATAAATGGCAGCTGGTGGATACACTGACACTTAAGGGTCTAATTCTAAGATAATTGGTTCTACATTTATGAAGATTGGAAGTGTTAGCCCAGACAAATTGCTGAAAGCATTGAGTTTATAGGTAAATGAGAAGTATTATTCAATGTGTATGTATTTTGATGTTAAAGTACTGTGGAATGAATAATAAGCAAAGTTGTTTGTTTAACTAGCTTCATTTTAAATGCAACTGTGAACAGCAGTTGCATAAAAACACCTTTCTTATCTTTTTTCAAATATTAATGCTGTGTCAATAACTGTATATAGTAGGCATGCTGCTTAATATGGTCACATTTGTCCATGCTTATTTTTCTAACATGAGGCGATGAGAAAAATATCCTTCATATTTAACTAATTTAATGTAATTATAATAATTATAACTAAAAATATTTGAACACTTACTCAATATTTTAATGTGGAAAAAAGTCATTAGTAGTTGATTATCTGCATTTGTTACACAGAAGTTTATGTTATGAACTTATTCATGATATTCTCGAAATTATTTGATCTATGCTGTACTCCTAATCTTAATACCCACAGTGCATCCTTCATTTCAGTGACCCACCAGCAGCCGAGTGGTAAAGCTGCTGAACACTGATAGTTTGGTCTGGAGCTTGAATCCTGGTGAACAAACCAGCTGCATGGAGATTTTCATGGTTTTCTCCATGTGTAACATGTATACAAGCCAGTTTCCCTTAGAAAGTCCTCCACAAAGGCATCCATCCTCTTAGGCAGTTAGCCGTTGTGTGCTTTGCTTCAATCAGCTAAGACAAACGAAACCTTCATTTCAGCATTTGTAGGAAATTATCTTCAGAAAGCTTATCACATGTAATGTGATTGGATTTGTTTCAGAGAATGGCTAGCAGATATCTTCTATCATTGATGCTACAACTGAAGTTTTTTTCCTTCAGTAGCCTCGCAATTCATATTAGTCAGAGATATTTTTAGTTCTTTATTTCATCATTTAACTTTTATTTCATCATTTATTAAAAGGTTGCTTGCATGAAACAGCTGTTTGTCGTTTTTGACTCAATGTGACTCTTTCTGTCTGAACGTTCCAAGACTTCAATGTTGCTTTAAACCATGGTACCTTTAATGCCATTTGACACATCTGTTATTTGGCAGTTTTCATACTCTATGTTGACTTTATTTTATTTTATTTTTT
>KK114520.1:518343-540350 GCA_000611955.2 Stegodyphus mimosarum | reverse complement strand
TCTGTCTCTCTCTCTCTGTCTGTCTCTCTCTCTCTCTGTCTGTCTGTCTCTCTCTCTCTGTCTGTCTCTCTCTCTCTCTGTCTGTCTCTCTCTCTCTCTGTCTGTCTCTCTCTCTCTGTCTGTCTCTCTCTCTCTGTCTGTCTCTCTCTCTCTGTCTGTCTCTCTGTCTCTGTCTGTCTGTCTCTGTCTGTCTGTCTCTGTCTGTCTGTCTCTGTCTGTCTGTCTGTCTCTGTCTGTCTGTCTCTGTCTGTCTGTCTCTGTCTGTCTCTGTCTGTCTGTCTCTGTCTGTCTCTGTCTGTCTGTCTCTGTCTGTCTCTGTCTGTCTGTCTCTGTCTGTCTGTCTCTGTCTGTCTCTGTCTGTCTCTGTCTGCCTGTCTCTGTCTGTCTCTGTCTGTCTGTCTCTGTCTGTCTGTCTCTGCCTGTCTCTGCCTGTCTGTCTCTGCCTGTCTCTGCCTGTCTCTGCCTGTCTCTGCCTGCCTGTCTGTGTGTCTGTCTGCCTGCCTGCCTGTCTGTGTGTCTGTGTGCCTGCCTGCCTGTGTGTGTGCCTGTGTGCCTGTGTGTCTGTGTGCCTGTCTGTCTCTCTGTCTCTGTATAAAATGGGAATGATTTTATAATGAGTTATGTGAATACACATCTCACTAACATGCATTTTATGTAGGGTGCTGCAGCTATTAAAAAGTACAGTGAACAATTCCCATGTATCTCCTTTGAGCAGCTGCTCTGTTTCCATCTGCAGCTGTACAGATAAAATGCATAACACTCAGGATCTGCATGGGAAATGTTAATTTATGTCTGCAGAGCTTTTTTATCTTCCACTCAATAGCACCCTGTGCTATCTCACTGCACCATTTAGGAAAACGCATTCCTTTCCAAATCTGTTTATTTTAGCGTCTTCTACCTGCCTTTACAATTTTTTCCAGCTACTTTCTGAGCACCCTCTCTCTTTTTCTGTGTGTATGTGTATGGGCACGTTTTCTTCAGAAACGTCAAAATGCATCTCATAAAGGAAGTTTTTTTCAGATATCCTAAGAAAAGATATTAAAGCATTAGCAATGCAGATTCAAAGAATGGGTTCACAGCCATTTATCTGTCAGTTCAGAAATTGAGTATTCAAGTGGTTCTATGCTATCATTTTGTTATGGGCAGAATCACACGTGCACCCAGATATTTGCTGGAATAACCTCTAATGAATCAAGCAGGCTATGCTGAAGGATAATATGTTACTTGGTTATGTTGAGATGTTCTGGTTAATGTGGAGGCAAATCAGGATCATGAATGATCCCCACCCATACAGTAACAGAAATGCTGCTACCTGAAATGTGACTGTATTGCAATAGCATAACTTGTGCATAGTAAACATGTCATGTGCATAGTAAACAGAACAGATGCCATAAAATCTGGCTGCACTGCTGCAGGAACCAGTAAACAAATAACGCATGCTGAGGAACATCCATTTCTGTTAAACCTTAAGTCCTATGTAAATGATAAGAGTGTAGTTGTGTCTTATGAAGAACACGCCATATTGTAATGTGACTGACTTTCATTATACAACATTTCGGTGCTCAAGTACATACTTCTGGCTGTTCATCTACATCATTTAGGATCACCTCTATCCTATTCAGCATTTTTACCATTCATGAAGCACACGCATCATGTATGTAAACAAGAAACAACCTGATATTAGTGAATTATCTGTCGAGGCATTTGAAAGGTTCTCACATTAAGAACTGCCCTAGTTGGAAAATGCTATTAGTTACATTTTTGCAATTTAATGGTACTGCAATGCACATTAAATGCGTGTCTGCCTTCTCAGCAGTAGAAAGAGGGAATGTTTGGCTGTATATTTCTACAGCCATACATTTTGTGAATGGTGATGTGTGAGAAATGTGACCTTTTAATCACACCAACAAGCACCTTTTTACAGCAACCATTTGGCTTCCAACTGTGCATTGTATTAACAGAAATGTAAGGTTTGCTATATTCTGCTACTCCTTAAAGAGACCATCAATTCTGTTACACCCTGTATATTTATTTATGTATTTATATCTGTGTATATATTAATTATATCCATGTAACAAGGTTGTTTCAGCGATTTTGATCCATGTAATAGTTTAGAAGCTACTAATGGAGATATCAGCAATTATACCTGGTATAAAGGTGGTACAAAAATCATGGCCAGTTGAATACTTTTATTGTTCATAAAGCATTGCTGATAGAAACACATACAGCTAAGCTTGCATGAAGATATGCACTCATTCTTGAATTTTTAGTTATATCAGTATCTTTTTACACTTTTTTATATCTGAAGAAAAAAAATATGAGAGTGGACAGTAAATTTGCAAGATAAAGAAGTAGAAATGGAGTACATTTTGATTTGCCTTCAATTTAAGTTTTCAGCTGAAAAATTTTAGTATAATGATTAGTGGAAACATCATGCAAGTACCTGCATCATTAACATTATGAAAGGATCATGCAAGAAGAATTAATTTTGAAATGATGTAGCATATAGCAAGATTCGTTATAAGCAGTTACTATTTTGGGAATGGAGAAGCGAAATAACCAAATTGAAAAAACTCGAGGCTGTTATATATATATATATATATATATATATATAGCTACGAATTTTGTATATTTGTGAAATTGTAGTATTTTTCATATAATGTAACATGAAATACTTGAAAGAGACAAAACTTTGCCAGAAAAATAAGATTACAGGGCAAATATATTTAACACTGAGGTAAATGGTGATCTTGCTAAATTGGTGAGATATTGCCAAAATGATGCTGGAGTTGGCAACTAATTTTTGTAGCCAAATTTGACGATAAATCACAAAAAGTCATCAAACTTGGCTACATTTGGGTTCAATCTGTTTTACTGTAATTGAATAATTGTAATAGATCACTCACTATATGTAACCGTCTCCAGCCATTATGTGTAACTTTAACCGTATATGCCTTTCAGTAATCTCAAAGATTTCTCAATGGCCATGGAAGAACTATGAGCACAAAGAGCATCGGTTCTCAGTTGAGAGTCTATTTACGAGTTGAGATTATCTCCATGTGCACTTTGCTCTTTAGATGTGCTTAATGTTCATATTAGTTTGAAGTGGAACTACTGGTTGTGCTCTGTGATACTGTAAAGAGCTGTGCAAGTATTTTTATGCAAATTTCCAGAACTTTTAAGTGTTTCTTTTGGTAAAATAAAGCTTATCAAACTATCCTCAGTTCTGTGTGCATTCAATCTCATTATGAACCAAAATGCACACAATATATATATATAGAAAGAGAGACTGTGGATGGGCTTCATATAAAATAACCTTTATTGTATTTATTGATAAAATTTCTGTATTATAAAGTTGGCATAAAGTAAAAAGGAGTTGTGGAAAGTTATTTTCTGTATTCTTTTATTCATTGTCCAATAGAAAGTTTATTTTGATTATCCCATGCATGACAATTATGCATTAGATTATCCAGTTATCTAAAAGATTATCCCATCCATTGTTGCATATTTCATTATCCTATGAAAAGTTTATTACTTTTCCCATACATGACGATTACACATTAGATTATCCAGTTATATGAAAGATTATTTCATCCACTATTGCGTATTTCATTATCCTATGAAGAGTTTATCAATTTTCCCATACATTTTTGTGAAATATTAAGGGTAAAAATACTGTTAAGTAAAAATGCTTTATGATTTTAACATTGGGACCTTTTTATCTGAAATGTATGCACACTGTTATAGAAATTTCTTAGCTATAGAAATGAGTTATACAATTTCTTAGCTGTAGGAAACTTAAACCATCTTAACCAAAAGGATAAATTATTTAGGGCTTTAGATTGTATTTTTTGCAAAATTTTATGAGATACAAGCTAGGCTTTTGTGTTTTGCTAGTAGATTCCTTATAAATCTGTGGATTCTAGTTGAAATTAATGGTATGTAGGTCAAGTGGTTTTTTTATTGTATAAGGCATGTTTAAATGAAAGTGATTCGAAGCTCTGCATGCGAAAAATTTGCACTGGATTTTCATTAAACAAATGCGATAGTAAAGCTGTATGTACCACATATGCACGTGTGGAAGGAGATGTATGCTAACTTTAGTCGTAAGGACATGACATTCATTCAAAAATGGCTGGTGTGGATGCAGCTGCGTTGAAAACAGATTGGCAAGCTGTAATTAAGTTTTTAACACCTGAAGGATGTAAGTCATTGGAAATTACATTCGTCGAAAAATGTTGGCTGTGTACGGAGACGTGTCTCAAAGCCCATGGTGACGAGGTAGGCGAGAATGTTTAGTGAAGGTCGCCAGTAGACAACTAATTTCCCGCGGCCCGGTCAAGAGCAAAGATTGTGACAGATTAGCTGATTGCAGACATCGACACGGCAATCAAGAAAAATCGACGTCGAAACATTCGTGACGTTGCAAATGAATTGAACATTTCCGTCAGTACTGTTCACAATATTGTCAGCAACATTCAGAAGTATAGAAAAAATGTTACCAATGGGTACCCCACATACTGTCTGACCACCACAAGAAACAGTGCATGGGCTTCAGTTTACAGCATTTGGTGTGCTGCACGACTGACGGTGATGACTTTTTGCAGCATAATAGTGGCAGGGGATGAAACTTGGTGTCACCACTTCCAACTGGAAGAGAAGACTGTCAGCATGCAACGGAAACATCCCAACTCATCTAGGCCCAAAAAATTGAAAACTCAGCACTCAGCCGGAAAGGTGATGTTGACGGCATTTTTCGACATTCAGGGACTATTACTGGAGTTTAAGGAGCCATACGTCTCCATCAATGACCAATGGTATGCTTGATAAGCTGCATAAGGCTATCAAACGCAAACATCTAGCCATACAGTTGTCAGGTGTCATCCTTCTGCACAACAATGAAAGGCTGCATACCGCTCGGGTGTGTGTCAACGCATTGCAGTCCAGATCTGTCGCCTTGCAACTCTCACATCTTTGGATCGCTGAAGAAGAGCCTAAAGGGTCAATGCTCTCAGTCCGATGAGGACGTAAAGGCTGCAGTTATGAACTGGTTCCATGATCAACCGACATCGTTCTTTGCAGACGGAATTCGTTACCTTCCCAAGCAACGGGACGCCTGCCTTATCACAATGGGTTGATTTTTTTAAAACACTGTATGCATTATTGCTGTTTCTATCTATGTATCTGATTTGTGTTGCTACACATCTCATGGATACACACCTTAAATCACTTTCATTTGAACTTCCCTTATAATAAGGTGTACATGAAATTAAGAGATGGAATACATAATGTTGTATTTTTAGAATCCCTTTTATGAATATCTGAAATTGCATGTTAATGTGTATTAAAAATAATCTTGAAACATGAGAAAATGCGAAAGCATACCTGATTTTGTTGGTAGAAATTGTTTGCATTTTATTGACAGAAGTTGTATAAATTATCTAACATATCAAATTGCTGGTATATCAAATAAAGTCTGAAAGTTAATATCTAGTATTACTCTTTGGGGTGTTTTAAAAAATTTAAAGTTCATACATTTACTATCATTACTTTAGATATGCCTCAATTGCTTTTGAAATATTTATTTTATCTGTATTTAACATATTTGTTTTATACATTTCTTCTTACACATTTTATGTAGCTTCTCAGACATTGACAGCTGCCATGCTAACTGATCAGTCAGGTCAGCAGAATGTTATATATACAACTACTGCTTATCCTTCACAGGTAAATATGTTTTTAATATCATAGATTTTCAGCTGAGATACCAAGTTGAGATAATATTTACATTATTTGATTTTAAAATGATCAAATTTCCTTATTAAATAACTGTAAATAAAATGGAACTATAGTTTATCTGGATATTTGAAAAGTCTGGGTAACTGAGTTATCCTCCTCCTGTCGACTTAAATGCATTAACTGTAATGCAGTGTAAAAAGTTTTACTTTTTCATTTGTTATATCTTAATTGAACTGATATTATACAATTAAAGAAAAATACTGTAGTTTTATTTTTGTGAAACAAAACTCAAAACATTCTTTTCTGCACAAAATTAAACAATGGAATTTTTATTTTGCTTAAAAATATAATCCACTTCTGTTTCAACTTATAACAGGGAAATTAATTTTTGTTTTATATATTAAAAGTAAACACACGCTATTTAATTTTTATACACTAAAAATAAAAGAAATAATTTATTTGCACAAAACAAATTGCATAACTTTTTTCTATTCAATTAAAATTGAACTATTTTTTTTAACGATGACACAAACTAACTTCATTTACAATATTTTAGTTAATTTTTAGGAGAAAAAGGGCACTCTTTATGACTAAACCCATAGAGTAAATAAAAGTACGATAGACCTATGAACAGTATAATTCCTTTCAAATTAATGCCAATAGTCTACGTATTTACTGAATACTTTAGGCCACTTTGTAAGTCAGGCTTGATTTAAATTAGCTTCTCAAATATTTGCTATGCTATACTGTCTCTTTAGATTATTTAAATAAGCTAAACAAATTAGCTAAATAAACTAAAAATAAGCTTAATTATCTTGATCCCTGAAGAAGGAGAAATGATCTGGGTATATAGAGTTTGGATAGCTGTAACTCTGTTCTCCTTTAAAATAAAGTGAAAGGGACTTCATCTGAATCTGATGAACTTTTTATACATAAATTTTTATCAGTTTAATTTGCAAGAAAGCTTTTCTTGTTTTGTTAGTTATCACATGGTTCTTATAGTCCTTTAAAGTTCTTAGGTGAAACCTTTTTGGTTATTAAAAGTCTTTAATTTCTGTCAAACTCGGTAAAAGGTGCTCAGTTTTACTCAGCTGCCATTTCTGTTTTTTATGATTGCCATTTTGAGTGAGTATTAACATTTTGGAAAACTATTTTTTGGCAGTTCATTGGCAAATAGGTATTTGATGGGTTATATTTTGAATTAATTCCTACTAATACAAATGGTGCAATATTTGAGTTTCTGAGCACATGGCCATAAACTTATAGAAACAAAACATTTTGAAATTATTCCTTTTCTGCAAATGAGTTCATAAAATATGATATCAGAATGAACTGGAATCCTTTATGGAAAGGAATCATGAAGGAGATCATCCCTTTATCATCCCTTTATAAACACCCTTTTATGGAAATGAATGTATTTGTTAAGTAGTGTTAAATTTGGTCTGATGTACATTTTGGCAATTTTAAGATCAGTTTGTGTACAAAATTTTGATTTACAGGTTTTCAAATTTTTCAATGATTTTTTATTTTTACAAACATAACAACATTGATAAATATCATTAAAATAGTGAAAATAAAAGCAAATTTAAAAAACACTATAATAAAATATTTTAATTTTCCCTTCTCATATTTTAAAGAGACATTACTTTCCATTCTGGTGACTTGGGAATATTTTAATTCTAAAAAATAAGCAAGTTAATAAATGCTATAAAAATAGCTTCTGAAACACTTCTTAGAAAAAGTGCTACTGTAATCATTTTTAAATTAATTTCATTTGTCTTTTATGTTTTATCATAAGCGTTTTCAGAATATTGAAATGTATCAGTTTTCTCTGTGAAATTCATTTTACACTTTTCTTTTCTGAATTTTATCTTAAAAAAAGTCTTCTGGGTTTTTGCTCTTACAAAGTTTGTAAGAATAATTTTTCTTTTAGATTTTAGTCCTTGCATCTTGGAAAGTTTAGAAGAATTTGAAAGCAAAGTTTATAGATACGCGATTCCAAAAAATTCCATAAAAATGTAACAAAAGAAAAAAAAGTCTTCATATCATTGCATGGAATAGACATGTTTTACAGGAAGTTTATGGCAAATTTCATAGTTTTTGCAGAATTTTCGCAGTGGAAAGAAAATTATTTGAATCTTCTACTTTTGATACAATAAGTCTTTCTATTAACTTCTTTTCTTAAGAAAATAAAGAGCTTACCTTTATTTTCTCTTCTTTTCACTAGACACAAGTATAAAAAAATTACAAAAAATGTTTGTAGTCTTCTCACATGGATAGGTATGTTTAAAAAGGAACTTTTAAATTGTCAGTTTTCAAGTTCTTTATTAATATAAAAGATTCATCTTGTATGTCTGAGTGCGCCATACACAGGGAGTAGGTATTTTGCCACATTTTTGGTGCAATCTCTGTGGCAGTATATATGTTTTCTGTCTTTTCACGTATTATTATTCCAACATCATTTTAGAACCAATGTCATAAATTAAATGTTTGTAGAATTTCAGATGCTGCTTGTCTCAAATAGAAAAATTGTGTAATTATGTTACTTCAAACTGTAAAATAATCTTATATTGTGATTTTAATGGTTCTTTTTTAAGAAATATTTTTTTAAAAATAAAACAAATTTTTAGCAGCTACCATAAAAAGTAACACTACAAATATTAATTATTAACAATTATTAATTATTCTGGTAATAATTAACTATTTAATTTTTAAATTATTAATGATTCAAATGGCCACTGTACTTATTTATTTACTCTTGTTCTTCTTTCCTGACGGTTTAGCATAGGGCTCCAGCACTTCTAATTTGAGAAACTAATCCCTGCCTGACTACCTAATTTAAAACAAACTGCTTAGAAGTTATCTCTCTGCATTAAAGTAGTGTTGTTCAGAGGCTCATATTCTGAGTAAAAAATCCATTGATTTAAGACAACACACTTTATTTAAACAAATAACAAATAAAAAGAGCACACAGCAAATCATATTGACCATCACACAGCATATATTTTATCATCACCTCCGTATGCTCGAATAACTGATGTGTCAGGAGAAGAGACAGCTGCACAACAATAATTAATACGCATGCGCATAAAAAAAGGTTCGCTCGCCTCTACCCAACACACCCCTCCTGCAAGTAACATTTTTTCAATACAAAAATGAAATACAAAAGAACAATATATAACACATTATATTAAGAAATTAAGGGAATTATTTTCAATGTATACAATAATTTTTCTTCACTGACACTTTTAGTAAGAAAATCTGTAATCATATTATCAGTTTGTGAATATTCCAACTTAACGATATTGTCCTTTATTAAATCCTTCATAAAACAAACACAAGTTCATGTGTCTGAATTTCGTAGAAGATTTGGCACAGTTGATCCACTGGATAGCAGCTTTGACTATATGTATTCAAAGTCACTGCACCATTCAAAAATTGTTTACGTTTTAATTCTGATAATAAATTTACAGTCCAAATAATATCCTTACAAGTTTCAGAAATAGAAAATAATTCTGCTTGACAAGTAGAGAGATTAACACTTCTTTGCTTACAACATTTCCAAGAAATCAATGAATCATGTAGTAAAATAATACCACCAGAAAATGACTTACATTTTCTGCATTTCCCCAGCTAGCATCAGCATATGCATTTAAAACTCCAAAATCATTGCTATAGAAATGTTTTTTTATTTTTTGTACCTTTTAAATACCTTAATATCCTTTTAGCCAAAAGATAATGCCCTTTCTGTGGTGCACGATGAAATTGTGATAAATAAAATGTTACAAGTGTTATATCAGGACACGTTCTATTCACTAAATATGAAAGTTCCGCAATTCATTTCTGATACAAAGTTGTATCAATCTTTTCATTTGTACATGAAAAACCTTTATCTGCCCCTTTAACGATTGGCATTTTTAGTGCTTTACAATTTTCTAGATTGCGTTTAGTCAATAAGGAATCAATATATTCTGTTTGAGACAAACATATACCATTTTCAAGTTTTTCTATTTGTATTCCCAAAAATTTTTAATATTTTCATGTAACTCAAATATATTTTTAATTTTAGAAACAGTATTTTCAAGCATTTCTTTATTATTACAGAATACAGCTAAATCATCAACATACAAACATAGTATAAAAGTGTTTTTGATGTTATAAATGAATACACAATTATCAGATGCTAATTGTACTAGCCCAAGTTTTTCTAATTCAGTTTTTATTTTCATATACCAATTTCTACCTGATTGAGGCAACCCATAAATACTTTCTTTAATTTACATACTCTTCCTTCTTCAATCAGTTTTCATAACCAGGTGGAGGAGTCATATGTACATCCTCGTGTAAGCCACTGTACAAATGTGCTGTTTTTACATCATAAAATTTAAGTCAAATTTAATTTACCTGAAAGTGCAAGCAATAATCTAAAGCATTCAATGTTAACAACTGGTGAACATGATTCGGTATAATCCTTACTTTTTATTTGATTAAACCCAGCTGCTACTAATCGTGCTTTATATTTTACTTCTCCAGAGTCTCCTTCCTTTAAAGTATACACCCATTTACTTTTTACTAATTTTGTCTTTCCAGGTCTTTTTACTATTTCTCACACTTTGTGTTTATGTAATGAATCTAATTCATTTTCCATTGCCAATTTCCAGTCATACCAATTAGCATTATTTTTTGTGTCTGAAAAATTGTTCGGAACATTACTGATTATATTTGATGAGTTGTTTTTATTTGAGTCTCTCAGATCGTCTTAATGGTATTTCATTTCCATTTTGATTATTTTTTTCATAGTTGTCAGATGTTTGTATTTCATTCCCCATATCATCGCCCCCACTACAACTGCTCATGTCGGCGATTTCGAAATGCAATGAGTCAACATATTCACTTGCTTGAGTATTTTCCGTAACAATCAATTCGAGGTTTGGTTTTTTACTTTTTGTTTTCTGATCTATTTTGTTTTCTTTCAACAAAATTCCTTTTAATTCTTCAATATCCCAAGTTTTAATTTTTTCCATATAATTACTACCTTTTAAAGATTCTTTAAATTTAACCAATCGTTTTTCAATTATTTTATTACTTTCCATAATCATAAGTAGCCCTTTTCTTTCTCTAGCATATCCTAACATTATCCCTCTTTTTCCTGGTATATCAAATTTGTTTCGCATTATTTTCGGAATGTGAAAGGATGCCGCACATCCAAATTTTTTTAGATAGTTTAATTTTGGTTTTTTGCCAGTCCAAATTTCTATAGGAATTTTTTATTTCCCTTTCTGGAATGTTAAATTTGATACTTGAGTACTAAAGTTAATTGCTTCTGCCCAGAATTTTACCGGAAGCTCTATCTCATGTAGTAATGTCCTAGCACTTTCCAAAAGAACTCTGTTTGCCCATTCAGCTTTCCCATTACTCCTTCATATATAGAATAGAATTCATTATATAGAATTGCTTTTTCATGAAAAATACCAGAATTGGCAAGATAATTATCTAATTGTTCATTTACAAATTCCAAACCATTGTCTGTTCTCAAATGTTTAATTCTTTTACCAGTTAAATTTTCACACTTAGCTTTAAATTTAGAAAATGCATCAAATACTTCATTTTTGCTTTTAAGAAAATAAGTAAAATACATTCCAGAAAAATCATTCACTAATGATTCACTAAGATCATAAAATATTTAGACCCACCAATTGATTCAGTTTGAACAGGACCCCACAGATCTGAATGAATTAATTCTAAAATTTCTGAACTCTGATTAATGTCAATATTTGGATGACTTTTTCTAGTTATTTTACTTATGCCACAAGTTTCACTCTTAAAATCACTTACCGTATTTGACGGCATGTAAGACTCAATTTTTTATCTAAATTTAGTCTAAAAAAAGTTACCTGCGTCTTATATGTGAAGGACACGGTTAACTTTCAATACTGAATGTTATTTTTAGCTCGGATAAAGGTCTAGACACACATAACTTTTTCTACATCTGCCATAATTATTTTATCAGGTTTAACTAAATTTTTGCCAACAAAAATATAGCTCAAAAGAGAAAACTGGGATGGTTTCTTTCCGACACCGCACCATTCCCGTCAAAAAGTAAATGAAACAAGTAGCGCTTGCTTTGCCCTCGGTGCAGAGAAGCGGGGAGTAGCACATAGTACAACGTACTACTCGAGCAACGTATGACGCCCAGCACTCAGCCAAACAATATGTATTGTTAAGAAGGAAAGCTTCGCAGGAGCAGGAGTGGCTCCCTCCGAACGAAAAGGGACACAACTGCGCATGCGTGAAATATCTGTCTCCAAAAAGCACCGAAGCTTGAAGCTGATGTCGAAGTTCGAACAGGTTTAACGGTTGCGTTTATCAAGAGTTCAAAGCTGTAAGACTCCATTTTTTTTCCCCTACATATTGACGGATATAAAATCGGACATCAAACTGTGATATGGATAATACAAGTGCAACTAGTAAAGCAAAAAAGCATGAAAATTCAAGTTTAAACATCGCGAAAAGTCAAAGAACGATTCATCTTAACCCGTGTTCCTCAATTCCTGTACACGTGGTGGAGGTGGAAAATCACGGCCAGGTACATCACAAAGGGGGAAATTCTCGCCAACAGGTTCCATCGCCAAATCCCTTGGCGAATTGTCCCTCTTCTTTCTAGTGGCGTAGAAGACAAACTGGTTTACATTACGTCTATGGAGCCTTTTCTTCTTTACCTAGACTTTCTTTACTCAGCCGACTCATGTATCGGTGCTTAAAACTATTTGTTTAAAAAAAATACCCGGGAAAATATGACTATAGGAAACAAGAGATTAAGCTGTACAATTCAGTATAAACTAGAAATGTTAAACTACGCCAAAGTGCATGGAAACAGAACAGCAGCAAGGCATTTCGGTCCGCCACCTACCGAAAAAATAATACGTACTTGGTGACTGCAGGAAGATCAACTGAAGACTGCTAAAAAACAAAAACATAACCTTCAATGCCCAGCTCCATCTTGGCCTGAACTTGAAAATGCCATAAAAATGTGGGTGATAGATAAGAGGAATTCTGCGATAACTGTTTCAACCAAAATGATAATCAATGAGGCCAAAGGATTTATAGAAAAACATGGGAATCGGAACTTTTCAGAGTCTAAGGGCTGGTGCTACAGGTTCATGAAAAGGCAAGGCTTATCAATGCGTACCAAAAACAACTATTGCACAGAAAATGCCAGCAGATTATGAAGAAAAAAAATACTAGCATTTCATAAGTTTGTTATAAATGCACGCAAGAAAACTTCTTTTGAGCTCTGTCAAATAGTTAATATGGATGAAATTCCACTCACATTTGATGTACCATCCAACAAGACTGTGATTATTAAAGGGTCTAAATCAATAACCGTAAAAACCACAGGTCATGAAAAAACTCGATATACGGTAGTTCTAACATGTTCTGCTGATGGCACAACATGTTAGAACAACATCATCCGAAAGAAAAACTTCCAAGGGGTGTATTTGTTCATGTTCATCCAAAAGGCTGGATGGCCGAAGCTGGAATGTAACTGTGGTTACAGAACGTATGGGCGAGGCGACCTGGTGGACTCTTAAGAAAACCCTCTAATTTGGTTTTGGATCAGTTTAGTGCCCATAGAACTGAAACCATAAAGAATGAAGTGAGAGAATTAAAAACCCAGATAGCTGTCATTCCTGGTGGACTGACTAGCCATTTGCAGCCTTTAGATGTATCGATGAATAAGCCATTTAAGGAAAAAGTGCGAGAAAGATAGAAGTGGATAGGAGAGCCACATCATGCCCTCACACCCTCAGGTAGAATGAAGCGGCCCTCTATTTCACAAGTGTGCAAGTGGGTAAAAAGATCTTGGGAAGACGTAAAGACTGAAGGTAATTGTTAAACCTTTAAGAAGTGCGGAATCAGAAATGCTCTTGGTGGAACGGAAGATGACGCATTATTCAAAGAAGGTGATACTAGCAATGACGGAAACAGTAGTGATGACGATATTCTCGTTTTCGATGATGATGATAGTGAAAAGGATTTTTATGTTTTTGAAAGTGATTAAAGTCTAATTTCATGATAGGCAACGTTTTTCTTGAATCTGTGTTTTTTGTTGTTTCTGCTTTATCTTGTATTATGTTTGATTGCTTGTCGTTCATTTATTCATTATTGAAATTTACATATCATATTCAAAATAGCTTGCCGTTTGTTAATTTTCCTTAATAAAAGTATGTTTGGTAATTGCATTCAATGATTGTTTATTTGGCTTTTACGAAACGTGAGAACTAAAAGAAACCACATTTTAACTTATTGTGGTACCATGCTCTCGCACGGACTTTTGAAACCTTTTTTTCCTTGTGTGGGGTCTTCTAAATAAGGGTGTGTCTTATATGCCGTCAAATATGGTACATCATTAATATCAATGTATTCTTTCATTTTAAGCATATACTTTGGATTTAAATGGTACAATCTACTATGCCGAAGTTCATAATTCTTACCAGTACAATCATTAGCAATGCAACATTCAGAATTAGAATGTGGTTCTAAATTAACTTCAAGCCTACCTTTATTCTTAAATGCTTTAAAAAGTAACTGATTACACCTACTAAAAACTAATACAGAATTATTCCTTGATCCAATTTTACATCCTTTATCCATTAGTGCAGTGAGTGACAATAAGTTATCTTAAATCAGGAACATCATTAACATTACTAATAGTTAAATTAACAGAACTAGAATTTTTTGTACTTATAGTTTTTGCTTTAACAGTACCAATACCCTCTGAAAATATTTTTGAATGTTTACCTACCTGGTAAATTTCCCTCACTTCTAACATAATATTCTGAAACCAAAAGGTGTCTTTTGCCATGTGTCCTTGCACCACTATCCAACAACAAAATTTTGTCACATTCATCATTTTTTTCACACGTAAGTTGAAGAGCGAAATCACTTTCTCTTTCATCAGATTTATGATGGTCTAATAAGAGAAAGTGTTGTTTGAACACCCAAATGGAGAGATTTTTTTGTGATAATAATCTATGAGTAATTCAGTAAAATGATGTCTTTTCGGTAAAAGTAGTTGATGTTTCTGAACTTCTGAAAAATTGGAGAGACTCAATCTCCCACCAAATCTTAAAAGTTCATTTCCATCAAGAAATACATTTAAGGATGAAACCTTACTATTACTTGAAACTGATCACTTCGACAGCAAGCACCTAATTTCAGGTTGAAATTCAGAATCTTTTATACATTTGACTAGCACCTTTGTTGCATTCTGCAATTCAGAAGCACTAAAAAAAAATTTTTTTTTTCCTTAATGGTAGATTGATTCTACTGTTCTTCACAAACCTTAAACACAATACATTAGTTTTAATCAATTTGTTAAATGATGAATACCTTTTAATGAATTCGTTCTCGATGGAATTTTCACTTGTGACTGTTGAGTTCACCGCAGCTCCCTTTTGAAGTTCAAGCCTTTCGCTATCTTCGAAATCTTTTACTGATTCTGTGAGTTTAGACCATGAAATCGATGCTCTGTAATAACCACTTAGATCCTTGCCACCACACATCACTATTTCATAGTTTAGCTAACGTTATTCCATTCGTGAAACTTGTCTTTGTTCTTCTGGTCATAATATCAGTCGGATTTTCATCTCCAGGGCAATAATTCCAAGACTCGGGTGACGTTTTCTCTTGTATTTCCATTACTCAATGATGGATGAATGGCTTTTATTTATTTAAATCTCCCTTTATCTAATGTAACGTCACAGAAGAATCTGACCAAAAATATACATTCATCTGGAGCCGTTTCTCTAGCTGTTCTTTCACCATTCAAGGCTAATCTTGCTCCAATGAGTGCTCCCATCAGCTCTATTCGTGGAAGAGACAGTTTTTTCAGTCGAGCTATTCTGTTTTTTGGAAATGACAAAATTACTTCCTATTTCACTGTCCTTCATGATGTATTGCAGGTATATTACAGCTCCATATCCCTTCTGGCTTGCATCAGTAAAGCAATGAATTTGAACATCTCTCAATTCAGACTTGTTAGTATTTCAGAAGTAATGTGGTGGGAATGTTTATATTCTGAATCGCTGACAGTTCATTAGACCATTTTTTTCATTCTGTTTTCAAATTCTTCTGGTAATGGATCATCCTAATCTATTACAAGTTGCCAAATTTTCTGCATTAATATTTTAGCCCTAATAGTAAATGGACTCGTAAATTCAATAGGATCTTAAAGCTTCCCAATGGTTTTAAGAACTTCTGTTTTTGTCATTAGCTTTCTTTTCTCTTGGGCTTGATTAATGAGGTTTAGTGATCGTATCTTCAGAAGATTTTCCTTGTAATTCCATTTTTATCCCAATGTCTTTTGTCCCAGAACTTTCCAGATTTCACCATTTTGTAATCATCAAAAACTTCCTGCAAATTCGCACAATTTGTTTTCCATTTTTGCATGTCAAAACCAGCAGCTTTCAATATATATCTAATGTCTTCATATATGAGTTTAGCTTCGTTTTCATCTTCGTCCCCAACTATTAAATCATCTTCATATAAACATTCATTTAATAGTTAAACTGCTTTCTGATATGTTTCGTTAAAAGTATTTATATGATGTTTAATAGTAGCGCCAAGCAGAAATGGGCTGGATGTAGCACCAAACAAAATGCAAGTCATTCTATACTTTTGCTTTCTGTTCTAAAATTCTATAAGTAGTGGTTCAGTGATAATTCTATATTAAAAATACCTAAAGTTTTAAAAAAAGAATTTAAATGAATATCACAAATTCTATAATCTAATCTAACCTCTCATCGGCAGCATTCAAATTGTGTCAAAACAAATCAAAAATTAAGTTCTCAAGTTCAGACTGTTGCCATTACAAGGCAGAGAAAAAATTCTATTCAAACCAGAATAATTAACATGAAATGTAACTTGCAGCTAGTGAGACAAAACAATCTATTACCACTGGTGGCTTAGTGGCGTATTAGTACTTCATAGCATTTTAACTGGGTTGCAACTTCAGCATGTTCAGCTAAAAAACTTGAGTCAAACAGATAAAATGATACTAACTTTCAACACTTAACCAATAATTCCAATATCAAGTGTTCACATCTATTTTTATCAGTGCCTCTTTCTCTCGAATAAGCAGCATCGGTGGCAACAACCAAAGTTTTTGTTTCAGATCATGCTAAGCATGATTTTAAGTCTCATTTTAATATATGCCACTTGACATAAAATCTCCAGAAACCTCTGGACTGGGCAAGCGCATCACAAAACGAGATATATATGAAAGAATCAATGTTACTGTTAGTAAAACTTAATTAAAATGTCATCTTTAAAACATGTGGGACAATTATAAGTATAAAATATAAATGTCACAAGAAGTTCTGTAATGTAATGCTAATTACTTTATAAATTTTGTGAAGCTGGCTTGTTCTCAAATTTGTTTTATAATTTAGTACATTACATATTAGATTAAGTTTAATATTGCATCCTACTTACCATTTTGTCTTATTTTTAGAAGAGTTACAAAAGTGAAGTTCAGGGATAAATAATTGCTTTAATTTATTCAATTCGTATTTGTTAGTAGGTCTTTAATTTTATTTATTGATAATTCTTGAAAGTCCAATTTCCATATGCAGAAATATGTATGAACCCTGTATCATAAAGTTAAGCATTTCTTCATCTGTCTTTATCCAGTTAAAGACAGTCTGTTAGCAAAATGTAATAATAAAATTGATATTTATAAATAACTAAGTTTTACAGGTTTAAGTTACACCTACGGTATTTGAATTTTGTTTTAAGGAACACATTTTTTACATTAGTATCTGTTATTAAATATATATGTGTAGTAAAAATTGGAGCTAAAACTTTTAATTCTAGGAAAAAATATTTAATGATCTTTTGAAAGCATGCAGAATTTTGAAAATCCTCGATTTATTTTGCTGCATAATTATGATATTTATTTCTGATTGCCTTTGGCTTTGTTGCAGTTAGAACCAAAGCCATGTTTTGAATTATTGCTTGTAAAGTAAAACGCTGTTGAATCCATTGACTCTTTCTTCCTCTTTTTTTTTTTTAAATTCAGCTGTATGTATCAGAATGATGTCCTTTTTAAAAAAAAGATTCTGCTGTATAAATCGGAATGATTTTTTTTTGGTAGATTCAAATAACCATATATTTAATAACCAGTTATTTTTTCTGTTTTCAAATGTACTTTCTGAAAATAAAAAGGGGGTGGGGAGAGTGATCTTTGAGGTAATATATTCTTCAGGAAGATATATGCATCAGCATTGTCTGTGAGTCATCGTTAAGTTTAATATATTGTTCTTAAGTCTTATAATTTTTTTGTTTTCAATGTAAGTATAGTCTGTTAACACTTTTTTAAAACTGTATTGTTTCATTTTATTCTTTGTTGAAATAACTAAAGAAAGAGACCTCTTAAGTTTAGGAAAAATTTACCACAGTTGAAATGAGCTGATTACGAATGAAAGTACTTTGTCACTGGAAGTATCAGTGGTGTATATGCCTTTACAGAGAAAATTTCTTGACATGTGTTTTCCTATAACAGAAAAGATTTAAAAATATATTTCAAAATAGTACATGTTAAAAACAAATTTAAATTCAGGGCAAAAGATAAAATGAATTTTCCATTAGCTGTTTGTTCATATCTAGGTAGAATAAGAATATATTCTTTTATGATCAAATTTATAGCAAAATGCATTTAACCATTAAGTGATATGGGCTTTTATAAATTCCAAAACTATCACTTTGGGCTATTAACATGTATTATCTTTGTGTGCATCAGTGTCTATGTAAAATGATATATTCATTTAATATTAATCACAGTTATGCTTATTCGAAACTTGTAGGTGTATGCAGCTAATGGGCAAACATATGCTATATACATGTCATTCCAGTTTGCTTCACTCCAAAATGATTAAAAAAAGTAAAATCTGAAAATGGTTATCTCGGAACAGTTTTTTCAATAAAAAGTGTAAAAAAATAAGGATCTAAATTTGTACCAAGTGGGATATTTTTCTCATAGAATTTGTTTAATAATGGATTAGGCTCCAAATGAATTGGTTGAAGTAATCTTAAATGAATTTGTTGGTGGACTTTGATTTTGCAGTATGAATTAAATAAAAAAAATTTATTATTAGTAATTATAATAAATTATTATAATAAATTATTTAAAAGTTGATCTTATTTTAGTTTAGTGTTTACTTTTTCATAATAAATGGGAGGCCTGCTCATGTTTAAACACAAGCCTTGAAACTGAAAAAGTTAGAAGTAAAACAAAATGGACAGGTGCAGATAGAAGCGTGACCAGCATCTCTATAGTGTTACAGGTGACTGAGGTATTACTGAACCTAGTTAATGTTAAGCTTTTACCCCAATTTTGAGGGAGGCTGCCCTGAGAGACAGAAACAAAATTGACATCAGGATTGCAATTTTCAATTATAACAAAATGCATTAGGACTCTTTTACATAAGGGTAAGGATGTCTTTATGAAGTAGTTTCAGAGGTGAGGTCTTTTTATGACTATAATCAGAAAATTCCATTCAGTTAAAAACTTCAGATATCAGGAAAAGAACCTGAAATGATTTACTAGTGTTTTTTGATTTAATTGTTCACTGGTTGATTAAAACACAGTTTCTCTGTATGATATTCTGCTGTGTTGTGGCAAATGAAATTAAGAAAAAATAATAAATAAATAAGTAAAAGGTTTGGTTAATTCTGTATACTAAGGAGAAAACAAGAAGTTCATGTAAGTTTCTGACAGAGACATATTATCATAAGTGGTGCAATGTAGCAGCTGTTGATTTTAGCAGGTATAGAATATTGAAAACCATTCAGACAAAATTAATCTTTGAAACAAGTCACGTGAAAACAATTTTAATTCGTGAGTTTAGAGATTTCTTCAAGGGTTGTAGCCAAAATTTGTAACAAAGCTTTTTTATATAGAGAAATTGTTGCTATTCTATATGGTATTTGGTATTAGTTTGTGAGATTTAGATGAAATATGATTTTCCAAACTGAAACCTATGGGCATCTTCCTTTCTGTTCCGATCCTTTTAAAGACTTGAATGCATTGGATTGATGGTAAACAATGTAAGAGATTAGCAAACATAAAATGTCAGTTATTCATCAGTTTTTCATCAATGACATGGAAAGATAGCAATTAGTAATAAATTAAGGTTATATAAAAGATGATTTATGACATGCAAGATAAGAAACTAGATATTTTGAATGCAGAATACATTCATCAATTGGTTCATGGTAAATCAGTTCAAAGTATTCTCTTCTGTATAAAAAAAAAAAAAAGACAGAGGCATTTTCTTTGGAAATCTTAATGATAAGTCTTTGGCTCAACATTAGAAATAAGGAAAATTGCAGGAAGTATTTTGAAATTATTCTATACATATTGAAGGTAATAAGATGGCACTTATTGATTAAAGGTAATAATTGGATCAATTAGAATAATATTGTAATAGTAAGGATTTAATAGTAAGTTAATAATTGATAATAAGGAGTTTGAAGGTAATATTATGATGACACTGGAAGGTGACTATCACTTCACTGTACTCATCTTCCAGTGTCATCATATTCATCTGTCCCGCACAAAGAAATCATAAAAGTAGACTAGTGGTAGGAGATGTGTAGCAAACATACCCAAAATCATATATAAACTATATATGAAAATGTGGATTCTTGTTACTTGGGAAGACTCAGATAAGCGGCACTTGGCGCAATTTTCCCTTTCTCCCTAGCTCAGTTGACATCTGAACTAGCAACCTAAGCTATCTTTCCACTGTTTGGCGCCTATCGCCCAAGCTGCCGAACGCGATTTCAGAAAGTTCGCCAAGTGCCGGTTATCTAAGTATCCCCTACTTCAAGATATAAATATTATTTTTTGCTGCTTCAAAATAATGCCCAATTCCCCATCACTTTGAAAAAGAGCTATATGTACTTTATTCAGAATAAGAAAAGAAAACTTATCCTCTTTATTCTATAGACAGCAAATTAGAGGATCATAAGTTTTTTCTGGCACTTAGACTGATAGTTAAATAACTGTATATATTTTATTTGATAGATAAATTATTAATAAAACATTTCTTAGATATTCTGTTTCATTTGGAAAACATTTATTAGATGAATATCTAAAGTAGAGAAGGAAGCATTTCTTAGAAATGCTTCATTAGTGATGTTTGATCCATTAAATGAATATAAGCATTAACACTTCCAGAGATCTGGAATTTTCCATGGTAATAGTGATATAAATATTCATTAGCAGA
This sequence comes from Stegodyphus mimosarum, assembly GCA_000611955.2. Classification (NCBI taxonomy): domain Eukaryota; kingdom Metazoa; phylum Arthropoda; class Arachnida; order Araneae; family Eresidae; genus Stegodyphus; species Stegodyphus mimosarum. The sequence continues at coordinate 519,318 of KK114520.1, read as the reverse complement.
TGTGTATTGATGTAATAACTGGTTAACTATGCTTTTTTTTACTTATCTTACTTTTCTGTCATCTATGAATTTAGCCATTTCATTTGTAAAACCATTTTCATTTGTAAAACCATTTTCATTTGCATTGAAGTATAACAAGAAATTATTTGCTTAAATGCATGGTGCTTTCACTTAGGTATTTTCTACAAAACTAGAACCACTATTCCCATCAGTCAACCTTAGTGATCTGGAACTTCAGGGGGGATCTACCCCTTATCCTGAAAAAGGACTTCAAAAACAAATTTCACTTAAGACTGTCAAAAGAAAACTGTTTAAATAAAAGAACCTTTGAAGTTTCAGAGAATTGAAACTTGTTTAGGTGATCATAAATTTCTTATCGGAAAGGCAACATTTTTTCTGGCCTTTCGAAAGACTTGTTCTTCCTACTTTTAAATTTATATTTATACTATATACAGAATTAAATTACTAAGCCAGTGTGCCTGTCAGTAATATTTTCTGCATTTTTCAAGATTTTATAATTTTTTCAAATGCTAGATCTCTTGTATACCAAAAATTTTAGATATTTATTCATATTAATATCAAGACTTATTATTGGATTATCTGTTACATGAGCTGACATCAATTATCTTTGATGCTATTTAATTTATATACATTTTTCTTTTGCACTAGTAAACTGTATGTACCTCTGATATCACCTAAACTCTATGTATCTTTTAATGTTAGTATATTTTAAATAAATTTTACTTCAGAACACATTGTGCTACTTGTAATGCAGATTCCAAGTGAGTAATACTGTACAGCTCTAAATACCCAAACTAAATGGGACCACAACCAATCTGGGCATTTGAAAAATCCATATAATTTGACCGTAATATAAAATAATCCATATAATTCTTTTTTGAGGGGAGGGTTAAGCTGAATGCATATTTAATGTTCACAAGAGAATTTTTTCATGCTTTATTCTACAAAAATTCT
>KK114520.1:489553-514477 GCA_000611955.2 Stegodyphus mimosarum | reverse complement strand
TTTTTTTGGACGTAGCTTTCTCTTCAAAAATCGTCTGCGTTGCTAAGGCAACATGAAGCAAATCTAATTACAATTCTAAATAAATAGCCAAATAAATTTGAAATTCGTAACATATAATTTGACCGTAATATAAAATAATCCATATGATTCTTTTTTGAGGGGAGGGTTAAGCTGAATGCATATTTAATGTTCACAAGAGAATTTTTTCATGCTTTATTCTAACAAAAATTCTACAATTATAAAAATAAAATAATCATATTTTACACTCAAGTGAAAAATTAGATACAACATACAATGTACCACACGTCAAAAGGCTAACAGAAGAAAAGAGCACTAACTGCAGTTATGCTGTATATTATAAGGCAAACATTCCTTGCAAGATGGAGATTTCAAGCTTTCCAACCTTGAAGATAGCTTTGATAGAAATATATAGAAGCATTCTATTGGACATTTCAATTGATTGTAAATTATATTTATAATAATAAAAGCAGCTGTGATGCACTAATGGCAAAAAAAAAAAATAAAATGTGAGTTATTAGACAATGGTATTGATAACATTGTCAGTACTTCCTTAGAAGAAATTGAAAACAGTGAATGAGAAGATAGTACAGAAAGCAGTGGTATTTTCAAAATTATAAAAATTTTCAATAAGGTCAGAAATCGTTGGACCAAAAATCTTGCAAAACATTTCAAAACCAATACATTTTCATAAACTCTTTTTCACAAATGAATTAATGATTTTGTAAAGTAGACAGACAGTTATGGTAATTTCAGATGCACACTGAAAGCTCTAAACAAGAATTTTATCTGGCAAACAGTGTGTGATATAGCTGAAAATTCTGTTACCATGTGTCTGGCGCAGATAACCTTGACAGGTTTTGTGCCAAAATTACAAAAATCCAAATCCAGAAAAATGCAAGAAGGGACAATGAGCAGTGATGCTGTTGAAAGATGAAATACTTACGATACAAGGGGGGATAAAGTCAGTAAATTAAAAAGAAATAAATAAGAATACTAATGAAAAAAGGGAAAAGAAGCGAATATCGCAAAAATAAAAGAGGATTATTTTAATATATAAATGTAAGCTGTCAACACAATTTTTGTAAAAAAATGAATGCAAATTGCTGATTTATACAAGAAACAAGTAGTCAAACATTATTTTAGATTATAAATTAAAATTGTTAATCAATACATGCAATTCTAAACTACATTCAGTTTGAAAACAAAAACTGATTAAAGTATGTACTGATTTTAGGCATACCTAGGAGGTATTTGCTACTGAGGTTTATTTTCATTATAACACAGTGTTTGCAAAAGTTAATATTCCACCATTCGACAATTACTTCAGGTATGAAATCTCAACTTTGTGTGTTTCTCTGGTTTAGGGAGAAGAAACAGCAGAAAAGAGAAAAAATTGTTTTGGATTCCCCTTTCTCTTATCTAAAAATTAACAAAAGCGACCTAAAAGGAAAGGTTTCAAAACAGTAGTAGTTTTCTTTACAGTGACAGCTAAAAGGGGGTGGGAATGCATTCTGATTACCTGTCCTTTTAAGCGAAATCTTTCCAAACTTTACCATCTTTTAATGGTTTATAATAAATTTACAAGATAATAAATTTTGATGCTCAGAATAAGATAAGTGCAAAAAGAAAGAGCTTTTCCTCCGAGTGCAAGAAAGGAATTTTTGAAGACTCCAGGATTAAAAATCTTACAGCTTTCCATGAAGAGAAGTTGGATCTATGATTGGTCCAGAAATGGCAGTCGGAGTACAGTGAACTTAATCAGCAGGTTGACAAGGGAAATGGCAAGAAGCGTAAGTGTGGATGAGGTCAACAGCCATTATTTCCTGAACTGGAACACATCATCTGTGAATGAATTGCTGACAGAAGAGCAAAGTGTTTGGTTATTCACAGGGTTGATATTCAGGCATTTACCCTTTTCAAATTGGAAGATATTGAATTGATTAAACTTGCACTTGCGTTTAAGTGTTTCATTAAGGGCATAACCTTCTCTAATTACCAACTCTTGAACATGATTGCTATGGATAAAACTGCAGTGTTTATGGGTCAAGGGTCTCAAACTACCATTGATCAGAAGGGTGTCTCTGCGATGTACATTCCCTCCACTGATTACAAAAGTGCATGCATTACATGTATTTTGGCTATTTGTCTCGTTGGAAAGAAACCCCCTATCTAATCATCTCTAAGGTTAAGAAAGAGAAAATTGAGCGTGTTTCAGATGTTTATGTTCTTGAGACTGAAAAAGCTTGGTGGGCACAAGCAGCAATAAGAAAGTGAGTCCATTTATTTCTACCACTTGTTTTACGAGGTGACCAAAGAGATATGCTAAACGCAGGATTCTGCCAGCATTCACCACACTAAAACCATGAAGAATTTCTGTGCAGAAAGAATTGGTGAGATAATGATTCCCACAGGAATGACTACATATTTCCAAACTCTTGATATTGCAATAAAGAAAAAATTTAAAGACTAACTGCTCATCAAAATCAATGACTGCATTGAAAATAGAATGGAGAGAAATCAATGAGGAAACTTTGTGAAACCTAAGATACAAGAAGTGGACTGCAAGTTACATGGATGACGAATGCAAGAGGTAATGGACAGCTGTATGAGCAGGCTACATGAACAAGAAGAGTTCAGTTGCTCAACACAAGAGGCTAGGGCCAATGGGCTTTGAGGAACTTATAAAAAATTCAGGACAGAATTGATGATTTGTAGCTTTATAACAGTGTTTTCCAGACAAAGGCTTCATGACTCTATTAGAATAATTTTGTTCATTTTTTAATGTTTCTTGAATGTGAATAAATGTACTTGAACCTGAAGAAAGGTGCTTCTTGATCACAAACAAATGTTAATTATTGTGCATGAAAAATAAGACGTCTACTGAAAATAAGCCCTAAGCTAAAAAGTGTCTTTTGCAGCAAAAATTAATATAAGATCAGATCTTATTTTCTGGGAAACGGAGTAGTACCCTGCCTACTGCTGTTATAATAACAAATTAATACTTAGATTTCGAAACAGATATATAAGAATTAGTTGATTTCAGTAATACAGTATGATGCTGTAAACAAATGAAATACTGGCAGTCCTAAATCATTTAATTATTCACAGTTATAACTTTCTCAGTGAGGTCAGTTACATATCTGATTTTAATTACTTTATATCTTTGTTATATGTGTATGCATTTTTAAATATAAACATTGTTTCATAATTAGCATGATGTATACATTCACCTGTCTCTTCATACCCTGCAGATGTATTTTACATCTTCTATGAAATTATATTATTACATTTTAGTTGTAAATATTAGGATATGGGCTTCTCTGTTTAGCAATCCTTTTATGCTTCTGTAAAAAAAGAATCTGTGTGAGAGGTTATTGCATGATTCATTTAACTTTTTAATGTGTAATTAAAATACAATAACACGGCGAACAAATATTAATTTAGAAGTCAAACAACAAAAATCAGCATTATATTCAAATTTTCTCAGGACTAGTTTCGATGGTTTTATGGAACCATCATCTTCAGCTGCAAAAGCACAAATGAAAGAGACAAGATATAATGATTAGATAAGGTAAGAAAGCCTGGACAGGAGACAAGCTACTGGCACCATCTGTTGATGAAACTAGAACTAAAAAATAATTTCTTTAAAGGCTGAAGGCAAAGATGGTTTGGAATTAGGGTGAATTCTGTTGTCTAATAGAGTTCAAAATGCACGAAATTCATTCTAACCCAGATATTATCATTTCAAAGGCCAACAAAGATGGCCAGATAGTTGTTATGGATAAAAACACTTACATCGATAGTGTCGCTAAACTCATAAACGAAGAACCATATAATCCAAACACTAAAGATCCTTTACCTTGGACCTGTCAAAAATAAAAACTGCGATCAAATCTTAACAAATCCTTTCAAGCAACTTAAAAAAAACATTCACTTATATCATCTGTTGCGAATTGTGCCAGATTATATGCTCTTCCCAAAATTCATGAAAGTGGTATTCCTTTCTGCTCTATTGTATCAAATTTAGGTACTGCCTCGTATCCGTTAGCTAAATATTTAGTTTCTATATTTTCAACTCTATTAGACAATAATATTTACACGATAAAAAATTCAATAGTTTGTAAAAAAGGTTAAAAACATTTCTCCTAGAAATTTACTCATGGTTTCTTTTGATGTAAAATCATTATTCACCAATGTTCCAGTGGAGGGTGCATTAAGATGTCTAGAAACCAGACTTCGTGAATTTTATTTCTCTTGCATCGAAATTGATGAGCTAATTTCTCTTATTCGACTCTGTTTGAAAGAAACGCTTTTGTTTTCCAAAATAAATAATATAAGCAAACTGAGAGATTAGCCATGAGAAGCCCCCTCAGTCCCATTCTGGCTAATATCTATATGTATTACTATGAATTAAAATTGTCTGAAACTTTAAACTTCCCGGTATGGTTCTGCTACACAGACGATACTTTTACCCTGTTTGAAGGTAATAAAGATAATTTAAATAAAGTTCTTTCAACAATGAATTCCACTGATCCTGCTATTCAGTTCACTTTTGAACTTGAGATTTGCAATTTTCTTCCGTTTCTCGACATTCTGGTCACATATAACACATCCAACTTCAGTACTATGGTTTACTGTAAAACTTCATTGGTTTGCCTTCCACCATACTCCAAATCATGTCATCGGGGGGGAGGGGGTACTAAACAAAAGTTAGTTTCATTTTATTCCTATGTTTTCCGTGCTCTTCAAGTTTGCTCCTCTAAAGTATCCTTTGATGAAGAACTAAATTATTTAAAAGCAATAGCTATTGATAGGGGCTTTTCAACCAACATTATTAATCAAGCAGTCAAAAAATTCTTATCTCAACACACCAAAAGGCAGACTCTTGTTTTAGAAAATTATAAAAATTCTGTTATCATTCCCTTCTTTCCATCAATTAGCTATAAAGTTGAACATATTTTACAGAAATTTAACTTTCGGGTCGTTTATTCTCCCATCGATAAAATTTTGATATCGATACTCAAGGACCCCATTCTGGATATGAATTCCTGGGGTATTTACAGGATTCCTTGCCAGTATAGTTTAATTTACATTGGTCAAACTAAGAGAACCTTAAAATTTTGTGTTAAGGAACATGAAGCATGTGTTAGAAAAAGGAAACACAGAAGTCTTCTGTTGCCCAACATTGTTGGTCCGAAAATCACACTTTCAATTTTTCTGCTGCCAAAATTATTCAAAAAACACCTTTCATTGTGGTGAACTGGATTTTCTAGAGGCAGTTCACATTCAAAAAAATCTTTCTGTTCTAGTTAAGGACCCTAATTCCAATCCATCTTTGCCTTCAGCCTTTAAAGAAATTATGTTATAGTTCTAGTTTCATCAATGGATAGTGCCAGTAGCTTGTCTTCTGTCCAGGCTTTCTTAGCTTATCTAATCATTATATATTATCTTGTTCATTTGAACTTTTGCAGCTGAGGATGATGGTTCCGTAAAACCATTGAAACTAGTCCTGTAAAAATTTTAAAATATAACACTGATTTTTTTTTTGTTTGTTTGACTTCTAACTTTTTAATGTGTATTTCTGCATGAAATAAATAGTTAAAAACTATGTCATTATTCAAAGGTAAAGTTACAACCATCCTAAATGCAGGACTGAAGCAACAGGACGGAATGTAAATGATCTGTGACTCTGATGATTGATAGTTACGCTAATTAAAACAATAAAATTCTCTAGGTTATCATTAACTTTATTTTTAACCACATTCATTAATTTTCCCTGTGAAGTTTGTAAATTGCCTCAATGCATCTCCTCTGTGTGTTGTCATTTGTCCTTTACAATGGTGTTCTTTGCACATGTTTTACAACAGCAATTTTCATCATATGTGTATCATTGCAGTGCCGTTTATGGTTTTTCAATGTATTGATCAATTTATACTGGAAAAAATGGGGTGTTGCCATTCGAAAATTTCAAAATGTTTTCACTGAAACCGTGAGAGCTCTATTGTTTGGTTGAGCTGATAGGCCGCTAGAGGTGTTTATATAATGGTAAAGTTTTTTTATGACTACTGTGTGTGTATATATATATATATATATTTTTTTTCATAGAAAAAAAGTAAGAAATTTCAAATGAATTAAAAAAAAAAAGGAAATTCCAAAACCAGTAAGTTTCAAAATTCGCTATAAATATGCAAACTAGATCAAAGTCAGAAGAATTAAAAAAAGACATCCAGAAATACAAAAACTATTTGTGATTATATATATATAATACATGTGATAAAATAAAAATTTAGAAGTACTACAGTGAAAACGCTGAGACGTAAATACTTGATACTTAGAATGTAAAATTCATAATGACTAAGATACTTGGCAATCAGAGCAGTTTTAATTCCATTTGTATTTAAATTCATATTTATAGCCACGGTTTACTTGGCATTCTAATCGTGCTTATTTTCAGAACATTTACATTTTTGAATACTATTGTGATAGGAATAGAACACAGAAAAATAAAAGATGTCCAAACAGCAACAGAGGTACATATGAAGTAAGCATTTATCCTCTATTGCAGCTTACCAAAGAGGAAGGTTTTGGTTTACAAAGGTTTCAGTTCTCAAGAGTTTATGTTCTGAAATAACTGTGTCATCAACATAATGCAAGCTTTGTGGCATAGGTTAATTCAGAAATGATGCAGTCCAGAAATGTTATTTGTAGATTAAAGAGGAAATAACCAAATTAAAGATGAGGAATTAAGAGGCTATTATTAAATTTTAAAGCTGATTTATATATTTTTTATCTTACATATATATATATACATACACTACTGACGAACCAAAACATTATGACCATCCCCACATTTTTCATTGAACTCATCTGACTTACATGGAGGGATGTGATTAAGTGGGAATGGCATTTAACTGCTGCTGGAGAAGGTAAGAAATCATTGCACTTTTGTGTGTGATGGAAAAGGCTGCTGATGTAAGTGAATTTGATAAAGGGCAGATTGTAGGTTGTTCACAATTGCCATGGTTAGTATTTAAGCAAAGTGGGCAAATGATGGTGAACAAGGTGTTTAATGTCCGCACATCATCAAAGAAAAAGGACGTCGGAGACTGTCCCCTTTGGTACAGCAAAATCGGCACCAGACAGTGGCCCAGCTGACAGCCCAATACAATGCAGGTCAAGTAGGTGGTCATAATGTTTTGGCTGTGTATATGTAATGCATTCTCAGTTTCTGATATCCTCTTCTTAAACATCTTGAAGCACTCTAATCCTACGTCTTGATAACTGTGTTTTGCATGTGAAATATTAAATGATTCGCATTAATTTAAGAATATGTAAGTGATCAAGAATTATCCTGCATTCTGTTAAAATGGGGATTTAAAACCCAAACTCCTGAACTTGTAAGATGTAAGAATTCGAAACTTACAAATGACTCATGATCAGATGAGTACCTCATGTTTAAAGTTAACCTTATGTTAAGTACCTCATGTTTAAAGTCATGAAGTTATTAAAATTATTGATTTTTCAGTGATTAATATGCTAGTGTGTGTGTGTGTGTATATATATGCACAACTATATGTGTATGTATAGTTGTACTCAAATTTGAATTTTTATTTCATTCAATTTGTAATAATTTCTTTTAATTTTCCTTAGGAGTCTTTGAATTTATTGCTATACAGCAATAACTCATAGTCAAATATGCAAAACATGGTAAGTAATTTCATGTTGTCTCTTTTAAAGAATGGATCTTCCAAAACTTGCATTTCGTGTTTTTTAAATTTAAAGTAAAATTCTGTGAATAATTGGTTGTTTATTTAATAATAATGAAGGATTTTTTGTGTTTAAACAAAGTTCTGCTGGCTGTAAATGGCATGGAATAATGCTTTTTTTTAAAACTAATTCTGAAATACCATCTAGAAAAATTATATTTTTAGAAATGTAGCATTACAATGTTTATTTGCATGGTTTTTCTTCTTTTTTCACTAATTTTTACTTCTAACAAAAAAGGAAAATTATTCAGTTTATGAAAGGAGGGCTAAAGGTGGAATGTGTATGATTGAAAACCATATATAAATAATTGTACGCTTTGTCCTTTCCTCATATTGTATGTCAGAGGTGTCCAACTTTTGTGTACAAAAGATTTGTTTTGTTCTTAAAAATGCATCGCCATCGACCCATTGTCACAGGCCTATTTTAAAGAGGGCAAGAGGGATGTAAAGTACTTAAAATGTTAAACTATTATTATACCTATATTTTACATTACAAAACAAACAGTTTATGGACTAAAATTTAAACATCCAGATAAACTTAAGCAACAAATTTATTGATTGACAATGTTAGCAAAAAATTAAAGAGAAAGAAAGAAAAAGGAATATATTTTATTACTTTACTTAATGAGAAGATTGAATTTTCATGTCTTTAACCAAGGAATCAGAATTAGGTGCATATCCTGACAAAACTAATATTAAATTGTCTTCAGTATGTGCATCAGTCAACACAGAACATTGTTTAGTCTTCGCTAACTTCAAGTAAGAAAATGCAGATTCGCAGAGGGAAGGGGATCCGAAACAAGAAATAAATGTATTTTCTACATTTGGTGATGCTTGGATATTTTTTTTTGGTTAACATATTTCCAAAAATCATCTTCAAATTTTCATTTTCAAATACCTTGGCTGCCACTTCCTCGCCAACTCAAGAGGTTAGAGCTTCATTTTTCTATGTGGTTATGTATGCAAGGTTTCCCCACCGGGGGATTACTTGAGGTGCCAGAAATAGCATGATAAAATTCATGTTGATGCTGGCCTGTATTAAAGAACAAAGTATCTATGTTGCCAGAATTTGGTACCTAACAAAAGCAGGGATTCATTTGTGCAACAGTTGTAGTTGAAGTGCTCATTTATATCTCTTGTGTAGTGCGTTTTAAACAAAATGGCCTAATGCTTCTCTAATTGTAATTGATAACTTGGTTTTCTATATATCATGCAGTGTAATCATTTCTGTTTTCAAAATTACATACGATCAACCAAAATGGGCTTCGCAATCGACCGGTTGACCACCCCTGTTGTATGCTACCATTACTGCCTTAGACAGCCAGTAAAAGCAAAATTTCTTGTAAAGCTACAGAATCTTAAATCTGACGATTCTCAGTATAGATAGAAGGATATGGCAGTGGATAATGGATAGAAGGATATGGCAGTGGATAATGGATAGAAGGATATGGCAGTGGATAATGGATAGAAGGATATGGCAGTGGATAATGGATAGAAGGATATGGCAGTGGATAATGGATAGAAGGATATGGCAGTGAATTATGGCTATAAGGATATGACTGGATTATGGCATGTGGCAGTTATATGGCAATGAATTTTAAAAGTTATAAAGGGAATTTTTCTTTTTAAGATGCTAATATTTGATCATAATTATTGTGCAGAAAAAAAAATTAGTTTAAATGGCATGTCAAAATCTTTTTATTTTCATATTCATGTTTGTAATCAAACTGTGTTGTCTTTTTACATTGCCTTAGTCGTCTCCTATTAAAAGCATAATTTCTGCATCAGATTTTACTGCAATTAATTCTGAGCTTTCTACAGTTTATTTGAAATCGTCCCCCCCCCCCAAAAAAAATATGAACTTTTAATGTGTAAAAAGCAAGGTGGATACTCTTAGATGAAAATTGTAAATTTTTTGACAAAAATCACTTTGTTTAAAATATATCAGATTGTAATATAACAAATAAATGTAAATGTAGGAACTTTTTTAATATAATATTCTGCTCTGTATTTGGTTTGTTCAATCTCATTTTGAAGGATCATTAGAAATTTCAAATACAGTATCATGCACTTAGGGCAAATATTTATAAAGAGATTTTATGTCATCAACCATTCTGCCACTGTACTTCAGATAATGTTTTCAATGCTAAATCACCTACATGACATAGTTAAAATATTCCAATACAAACAGAAGAGATAGATTCAAGATTCATAGTCATAGCATCATTGATTCTTTCAGGTTTAGACAATGGTTTTAACATTGGACATAAAATGCAGGGAGATTTAAATTGAAAATTTTATTTTATAAACTTATATTTTTGCCACATATATTACAATTCTTATTGTAACCCTGGTGTTTTAAATTGTTTTATTTACTGTTATTAGTATAGCATTTAATTTGTTTCAGTCAGTCAATAAAATAACTACCAATTCAGCCCATGTAGTACTTAATAAGCTTGTTTTATAAAATTAGATAGAAGGTAAAATGCATTCATATACTGTTCTCAGTACTATTTTATTACTGGTGCACTATACTTTTGCCATCCTGTATCTAATGCAGGAACAGCTGGTGTTTATTATTATTATTATTAGAGATACTGTACAATACATACTCTTTAACAGCAGAGCATAGAATGAAGTTACAAGCTTTACTAATTTTATGTATATGTAGAGCAAATGCGAATTGAAACAGAGTTAAACAAACTCAAATGTGTACCATCTTACTGATAGCGAACTCTTGAAATTTGTAATTTTTACTTAGAGTTGTTGAAAGTATGATTAGAATAAAATAAAATTTTAAAGAATAATAAGAAATAAAGGATTATAAATAATTTGTTTCTAAAAAATATATAATATAAAATTTTAAAAATTTAATTCATTTTAATGTAATCTAAATTAATGAATAATGTTTTTCAAATATATCCTCTTCACTTGAAATTTTTGGCAACTTTGATATCTTGGCATGTGTGTAATCATTGTCTCAGGTTGCTCGTGGAGTCTGTTTTCTGAAAACAGAGGTGTAATTTAAATCATGTGACTAAATCAAAAGTTTGTAAATAATGCGCATGTTTAAGGGGGAAGGAAAATATATGAGAGAGGGATACAAGATTAAATGTAATAATTTTTGTATGTAGCCATTAGAATGATAAAGTACTTCAGGTACTTACTTACTTAAAAGCAATTAAGTACTTCAGGTATTTTGATAAAGACATAATATAAAGGACTTTTGATAATATAAAGTTCAGCATTTAGGTGTGTCTATTTATTGATGTAAGGCATTTTCTGTTAGTAGTTTTCCTTTTTCGGAATGGTTAATACATTTTTATGTATTTGGTGTGGTGGTAAACCTCATGTCATGTTTTACACAGGATGTATTATAAATTATGCTTCACTCTTTAAGAGCACTATTTAGGCATACACTATTTGCAGAGCATTTGAAATCTTGTACTGATTGTTTGGAGACTTCAGAATCTGATCAAAGCATATAAAAAGTGCTTAAGCAAAGCGAAATTAGTATTAAGTACTGTCATGTCAGAAAAAATCTTAACATGATTTAAAAAATATATACATTGTTAAAAGAGTATAAGTTTCATTTTTGATGTTAAAATTACTTTGTGTATTTTGATGAACAGATAAATATATTCTCAAAACAATTTGAAGGAAAGCACTTCAGAAACTACAGCATTTTAAGTTAAATATAATGTTTATATAAAATCTGTTATTGATTGAACTAAAAGATCTGATAATAGTTATAACACATTTGTGATTTGTCAAGTAAAATAATGGATTTATTATTTTATCTATGCAGATGTTTTCCCTATGTAAAAATGTTTTAAAAATCGATGTTTTTTTTCAAATTTCAGGTTCGCTTTCATATTCATCATCATTTGGAGAAAAGTAGACTGATTATTATTATTTAAAATGAAAAGAGTCTTTAATTTCAGAGAAATTTAAGTATCTGTGCATGCTGCAAATATATCGTAACTGAAGTTTACTTTGATACTGTTGGATTTTTTTTTCCAAACTTCATTTTGATATTCAAATTTGAGAGTAATATTTGAATTCTTTTTCTAGTATGAAACACAAGGATGTTTCTACTGTAGGTACTCTCATGCTGTATAAATTACTTTTAACCAATATATGCATTGGTTTGTTATGTTCAATGTATAACTGACATTTTCTGTTTTTCTTTCAAATTTATTAAAATTTGTAAGTTGACTCTTAAATGTAATATAATCTTTGTATGCAGTTGTATGCTATCTGTAATAAAAAATAATTATGCAGTTAAAAAGAAAGAGATACATATGTGCTCTTAAATTGGTGTAATTATTAATTGTAGAAGTCACTAAATTATGTTTTCTTCCCCCCCTCCCAGAGTTGTATTGATAATGGTATAAATAATGCCATTTTCATTATTATTAAAACAGCTGTTATGAGAGCACATTTTTTATTCTCATATTTTGATTTGTTTGTATAAAAATTAATTTTTACCTTTGCCATTTGGTAACAATATAAATGGAACATTTTTATATTGTTTATAATTTTTCCTCCAAAAGAGTTGTCTCAAAATAGGATTTTGTTTCAGTTCACTATAAACAGTGTATTACTTTTCAAATTGTTGTCACCAAATTTTATCACCATGTGTTATTTTTAAAGAAATTAAATAATGAAGAAACTGCATGTGTATATGTATGTTCCTTGCATTGTGAAAAAAGGATCCTAGAGCCATCATATTTTGAATAACTCAAACATATGTATGTGAAAGCCCAAATTTTGAATTTGTTTTTTATTTATTTAATATTTTTAAAAACTTTAATGAATTTTTTATTAACAAAGTCAGCGGCCAGCAGTGACAACATTGTTCGCAATTGATCATTTTCATCTCCAGTGCGTAAAACTGTTGCCATTCAGAAAATTTAAGAAATTTAACAACCTCTTTTTTTTTGTTAGCAATCTTGCTCAGAAAACTAACTATTGATATGATGAAATGAGAAAAGACTGAAAAAATGAAATAAATAAAGTTATAAAATAAAGTTAGCACAGAGATAAAGTTTTTGTAAGCCAAATTTTTTGTTTTTTTTTTGGCTATAATATATATATTATATTTAAAGTATATTATATAAATATATATAAAATATAATAATATAAAATATATTATATAATATAAATATAAAATAAAATGGCTTACAAATTTTTTGTAAGCCATTTGCTAAGGAAACTGAATATTGATACGATAAATTGAGAAAAAACTGAAAAAAATGTAAAAATGTATGCTAACATTTAATACTGCATTGGGAATTCTAAACATGTGCTGCTATGCAGCTTTTAAAAATGTGATTTTGTTGTTGTGGGTAAATGAAAAGAAAACAATGCTTAATAATAAAGATAAAAATTTTTTAAAAAAGTAGGTTAGTAGGAGCGACTGCAAGAGCATATTAGTAGACTGGGAACTTAGTAAGAGCATAAAAAATGTAGCCTCTGAATTACCATTAAACTTTTCAACTTTTTTAATAGAGATTGTCAAAAGAGGCATTTCTTTTGTCACCTAAAATGAATGTGTTTGATTCTTCCTCCCCCCAAATGGTTCAATTTTGCTGTTATGTTTAATAGCTTTTTAAATTTTAAGCGCATAAATTGTCATACTTAATTCTCACTTCAGTTCTCATAATTGTGGATCAAAAGGGGGAAAACTCAATGTTATGAAATCTTTTGTAATCATCTGCAATATCTAGTAATAGGATATAAGCATTCACACATTTAAGAGTTGCTTAAGATTTTTGCATTCCTTAAATAATTTTTTCAGAATTTAGTGATTTGGTAGTTTAGTAAATTAACATTTTCTCTAGCAATAATGAAAATTGTTGAAAAATCTTGCAAAATGATTAGAGAAATTGAATGAACTACAGAAATAAGAAAATAATGAAGATTTCACATTCTACTCTTCCGACACATTTTAGAACATGCAATGTTTTTCTTTCAGTCTTTATCATTTGAAGCTCGTACCAATGAGTAAATAGCCAACTCCTGCCCTATAAAAGTTTCCGCTGTCATCTCATCCTTAGAAATGTGCAAGATCCTCAACTAATTTTCAGAAAATGGAATTCAACTTCTTTTATCTGTATTTTAGTGAGTTAAAAATAAACTTATATAATGGTAAAAATGGTGGTGTAAAATTGATTTCTCAATTTATAGACTAAATTCCTTTCTTCCTTGCACTGAAATAAAATTTCAGTATAAAAAAAGGCAAATAAAATAAAAAGCTGAAAGCTTTCAGATTTTACATTACACCCAAAGGGACTTTTTTAAACGTATTGTGTGTTACCTTTATTTATTAAATATCATGTTCTTTGCACTTAAAATATAAAATTCAATTCAACAGCAATATCGCAAATTAATTTAAAAATGAGCATATCTTTAGATCCAATACAAAGTCTCACACGCTGGAGATAAATCCCCCCTCCATAGAGTGTTGCCATTCTTCGCTTTGAAATCATTGAGTTTGTTAATAAAAAATTCTTTAATGTCTGACAAAATATGAAATCGATAATAAAACAAATTCCAAATTAGGGCTTCCAGATGCCCATATTTGGTGGCGGTCTACATTATTCAAAATTTGATGGCTGTAGGTTTTGATGTTTTATCACAATGTGACAAACATACATACATTTATGGAGATTCTTCATTATTTAATTTCTTTAAATATAATACAGGGCTGTAATATTTGGTGGCAACAGTTTAAAAAGTGAATTGATGCAAAATGCCAAAACGAAATTAATAGTCCTTCTGGGCTAATAATATACAATGAAAAATGTTTGCAGAAAAGAAAGTTAGTGTATGTTTTATATAGGAAATATGTTAAATAATGTGCAGTTCAGTATGCACAAACTTGTCAAATGTATCGAGCAGAATCATTGAGTAATCTTAATGAAAATATAAATAAAAAATGAAAACATGCTGAAAATTGCCTTCAAGCAGAAAATTTTTAAACTATTCACTTTGCTTATCATCACATAAATTATTGCAAAATGAAAATGAAACTGCAGAATTTAAGCATATCTAAAGTGCTAACAAATGCATAGGAGTAGTATAGTCAAAATTTACTATAATTCAAACTTACCATAATTACTGTTCTGTTGCAATGAATCGTATGGAAAGTTCTCAGCTAATGGAGAGAGTGTTAAATCCATTTTTGTTATAGCATCCATTCATTATAATATCTTTCTCAATTGGGTTTGTTGGGTCAGTTGAGCACCAACTGCATTAATTTTCCATAGTTAAGTATTTTATAATTATTTAATGTTTTTGAAAAAGAGTGCTATTTTTGTTTAGTACTGTCTAGTTTCATTTTAATATTAGAAGCAAAGAACAAATGCATATTTAATTTTGGAAAACTGGAATATTTTAGGTATGAACTTTAATTGAAGTTATTATTGCCAAGTTGTAATAAAAGTGCATTATTTTTATGGCTTCAGTAGTGTTTTAAATTTTCTGGATATCATTTCCTTTAACTTGATAGGTAGTTAAAATTTTGGTAATGTTACTTCTTTATTATTCATTTGATTCTTAAATCTGTAATGCATAAATTATACACTAGTATTGAAAAAATGAAATAAAATTAAAGCTTTATATAACTGACTAAGAAGTAGAAGTAACTCTTGTTTACCTATTCACCATGATTATCAAAGAAATCAAATCAAATATGAAAGTATTAAGAAATCAAATATGGTTGGCATAATGCACAGATAGCAAAAATACTGCATTTTGAAATATGATCATCATTAAAATAATATTGAGAATTTATTATAGTTTATATGCCTTTCACTGCCATATAACTTAGCGATTTGGAATAATTCAATAATATTCAGCAATAATTTCAT
The DNA here is from genome assembly GCA_000611955.2 of Stegodyphus mimosarum. Taxonomy (NCBI): domain Eukaryota; kingdom Metazoa; phylum Arthropoda; class Arachnida; order Araneae; family Eresidae; genus Stegodyphus; species Stegodyphus mimosarum. The sequence goes on along the minus strand of KK114520.1, from coordinate 498,813 downwards.
GTTATATCTAAGTAATTTTTCCCCCCTTTCTTTTGAGTTTTTCCCCGTATTAAAAACCCCTGGTTTAGAACTTTAATACCAGCAGGAAGACAAATACATTTTCTGTATTTCCTAGCATTGTTACCCCTTTAGCAATAAATTCATTGATCTTATGGTCTTCAACTGTAACTGTATTTCGGACTTTCTATTGTGTTGGTTAAAATGTTAAGAAATTTGTCTTAGATTTCAATTTCTGTATTCCCAGAATTTGATAGCTGTAATTCATAGTTTCAGACTGTATTACTTCATGAACTTTTATTACTTTTGCTTGAATTTTTCATTAGTCTTCCAGGTCTTTTGTGCTGTTTATTATTTGATATTTATTAACCATTTTCATAATTCTCTGAACTTATTTTGAGGAGAGAAAAAGATAGTTACTCTGAACATGTTTTTGTAGATTTATGTCCTCCTATGTTGAGAATTTTATATACTGTGTTAAGTCTATAAGCTAACACCTCAAAAGCTAATGTGCCTTGTGTATTTATCAGAGCATAACATCAGATGCTAAAGAAATGCCAACTGCCAATAGAAAGTTGGGCAATAATTTTCATTTGAGCAACGACAGGAAATTTATCAGTAATTTGAAGCTTAAGAAATGAGAACAATAGCTAAAAATTTGTGTAATTAGTTACATAATCTTGTTTTCTGAAAATTTTTTTATCGTTTTTAAGCTGGTATATTAACATAAAAAATGTAAATCTGTTATTGTATATTTCATGTAGAAGAAGACGTATTTAAATCAATAAGAAGAACTGACTATGCTTAAATTTAAGCTGCTTAAACAAAAGAGGGTAGAATTTCATATGCATTTTAAAATTAATTTGCCTTATGAATGTAAAAGTGTTTCCTAATGCTGTCGATTCTAAAGGCAGAGAAGTTTTTAAATATAAATAATTACAGCTTGTTAAAGTACTCATAACCTCATTATAATAAATTTAAAAAGGATTTAAAGTTCATTATGCAGACATTTCCATAGAATTTAATTATTTTATACAACAAGCAACTGAAATGTTTTCAGCAGTTTAAAAATTTATAAGTCAAATATGACTGAAAGTCACTGGAAGAAGTTATATTGAATCACAGTATGGAATTTTGGCACTGGTAATGTAGTGTATAGTATGTTTTGGATATGACATATATGTTAATTTTGTGAGCATTTTATTATTGATCATTATATAATAAATATAAAAGGCATATTGAAATGGTATTTTGATGCCTCAATGTCTTGTATTAAAAATAGGAATACCATCTGTATGCACAGTCCTTTTTTAATATTTATTTTTTTTCTTTCTTTGTCAGTTTCGAATTTAAACTATCTTTTATCTGTTAGAATGATGAATAATTCATGTTTTGATATCCTATGTGTAAAATAAAAATTCGTTCATACTACTGTTTTGCAACTGGTACATTTATTAAGTTTATTGTTTATTTGTATAATTTTTTCTAACTTTGATCATTTGTCAGTGAACTTTTATGTGACATCTATCATTATTTTGTATAAAATGCATAAGAATGTGTATTTGAATTGCTCTTCTGTGCTAGTTTTCAGTGGTTAAAAAAATATATTTACTAAGCTCTGATATTTAAACTAAAGGTTTGTAGTGCATATAATGTTTGTATATAACAGCTTGATTGACAGTAATTGCACACAAAATAAGCTTAATTATTCGTAAATGATATGACATGAGGTAGTATGCTGTAATGTAAGTAGTACTCTAAAGTTGTGTTGTAATTTGTTCCTTGATAGAGGATAATACTGTTTATTATTATTGTTACAATGTTAAAATAGGAAGGATTGTAGCAGACAATTGTTTTTACACCTCCTACTGCCAGAAAAGTATGAGTAAAAAGACCATATTCATTTGTACTTAATGAAAATTTGAATAGAATTAAAACTTATTAGTATGTTCTGTGATACAAATATTATTAATATTTATAAATGTGTATAATTTGCATCATAATTGTGAAATTAGACAATCTTTTGTGTTGCTCCAAGAAAACCTTTGAGAATACAAAGAAATCCTACATTAAAATCTGAACAATAGTCATAAAGGAGACATCCTCTTCTTTTACAGTTTTGTCAGAGTAAGCAAAAATATTTTTTAATACTTTTTCTAACTGCTGCTATGTAATGGTTACCCAAATAAATATCTTCAAGGATGTTCATATTAGTGTAAATGAAATTTAATTTTGAAAGTGTCACATTTTTCAATTATAGCTTTACTATTTAATTCAGTGTTCAATTCTTAAACCCCACAAACACTAACAATCGAATAATCACTTAAGTGTGTTAACAGAGACAAAAGACTTAAGAAGGGTTAACTACCCTCTCAGAATAAATATAATCAGTTCCTAACTTGGAACGTGCAGCAAAGCCTCCACTTGGGCTTGAACTTAAATGAATAAGAAATTAAACTGTGCAGAATAAGAAATTAAACTAAGTTTAACTAAAGCTGACTGAACATATAGCCGAAGCTTTCAAGATTCTAAGTAGTTGGCCACTAAATCTTAATTAAATCGGCGAAGCCAAACAAGGCCCTAAATTGTGGCCGAGCATAGCAAAGCTAACAGAGACGTAGCCAAAAGGCAAACACGTGCTAGTCAGAAACTCAGACTCTCTCTCTCTCTCGAAGTCGGTGAAACATCGACTTAAATACTACTCTTTACTCATTTGCATTCACTGTGTTCTGAAATTACATTCTGGTAGGAAATTGTAAGCTGAAACTAGAAAGATAGGACAGGTGCATAAACTTAAAATAACTGTTAATAAAATTAGGATAAACCTTACAAGCTTAACACCAGTTTTTCTATACGAATGCTTTAGTTCCATAATCCCTGAAAATCATTGAATGTGGTTTCCTCATCAAGGGAATTCATAATGTTTACATGTTCAACATTAATTTTCAATCTAAACTCTTTCCTTAAAATAATTATATATGTTAAAAGGTGATTGAAATTGGCTTCTGTAACAGTTTCAATATTATCTCATCTTTCATCCCAGTGGGATGTTACTGCATCTTTCTGAGGGCATTATATTAAAATCATGTGAAATATTCTGTCTGAGGGTGACTGAACTGCACAGAAAGCTCTTTTCCTGTACAACAGTGTCTTGGATATTCTGACTTTGATCCAGATTTATTATAGTTCAATTCAAAAATTTCAAAATTAATTAAATTTTAACTGAGCAAAATAAATTTAAAAAAAAATAGTACACAGATTTTTTTTTTTAATACCAAAGGAATCCCTTTGTACATTCAAATCTCTTTTTGTGCTCTTTATTTTTATGTGGTTTTAAAGTTATCAGGTATGATACATATTTAAATTTTTCTAGAGTTCTCCATCATATATATACACTCACGTTTGTGAAAATTGCAACACCATGAAGGACTTACGCGAGTGAGCTGAAATTTTCAGGAAATGCAAAGTAGCGCATGATATGCAAATGATTAGAATTGCAAATCCGTAGCGCATGCGTATGCTGAGCAGCGCCCTCTGAACGGCTGATGGATCCGAATAAATAGACGGCTGTAGCGAGGCGTGTATGGTTATCGGTGGTTATCTGCTAGTGGTAAACGTTAACTCAATCTGTACTTATGCCTCGTCGACGAAAGAGAGCGAGATTTGAACAACTTACAGAGTTTGAACGAGGGAGAATCATCGGCCTTCGTGAAGCTGGATTGTCGTATCGTGCAGTAGCCTCTCGTGTGCAGCGTAACAGCAGCACAGTGATGCGCGTTTGGAAGCAGTGGACGGACGAGTGTCGGACAACTCGGAAATCCGGGAGTGGACCCCGAAATGTGACGTCAGCTCGCGATGATAGACACCTGGTCCGCATGGCGCGGACGGACCGTACAGCTTCCTCTAGACAATTGGCAGCACTGTGGTCAATAGCTACAGGTGTTTCATTGTGTGCTTCATCAATTCGTAGACGTCTGCTGCAGTGTGGACTGCGCGCACGGACTCCTTTATACAGGATCCCCCTAACGCACGACCATCGCCGCCTGCGGCTACAATGGGCCAATCAGCATAGAGACTGGCGTGCTGATTGGCAGCATGTCGTGTTTTCTGACGAATCCCGCTTTAATTTGTGGTACCATGATGGCCGCATTCGTGTCAGACGCTATGCCGGTGAACGCCACCTTCCGGAGTGCATTATCGAACGCCACAGTGGACGAACACCCGGAGTTATGGTCTGGGGCGCCATAGCATATCATAGACGATCTCAATTGCTACGAATTGTGGGCAATCTGAACAGCAACCGGTATATCCGTGAAGTTCTACAGCCCGAAGCTGTTCCCTTCCTTCAAAGCTTGCCAGGCGCTGTATTTCAACAGGACAATGCCCGCCCTCATACTGCTCGGATTGTTAAATCCTTCTTTGCAGCGCAGCAGGTACAGCTTCTTCCTTGGCCTGCGTGTTCCCCGGATATGTCGCCAATTGAACATGTGTGGGATGTCATTGGTCGGCGTCTTGTTCGTGATCCTCGTCCTGTTGCGTCTGCAGACGAACTTTGGGTACGCGTACAAACGATATGGAATGCTCTTCCTCAGTCAGACATTCAAACTTTGTTTGACTCCATGCCACGTCGTGTAGCAGCACTTATTGCGGCGCGTGGTGGCCACACAAAATACTGATTCTGATCTCTTGTTCTTGTTTGTTTGCTTTGAACATTTAATCATTTATTTGTACCACTACCACTCAACTGTGTATTAAATTGCATTCAATTATGACGATTCCTTCTTGGTGTTGTAATTTTCACAAACGTGAGTGTATATATATACACACACATATACATGTGTCTGTGCTTATGCCGTTCTTTCTTAAGTTCTGGCAGTTATCATTGGAATAACATCAGAAATGTTATTAAGCATACAGGCAAAGTATGGCCGGAATTAATGGCAAGTAGTTGGCAATCTAGAAATATTATATCACATTATGCGAATGATTTCATCGGATTTGAAACTTACTTCCTTGAAATTGGACAATAACTTGGTTTCAGTAAGCTATTCTGTTAAATATAATCGAATTACAAATCATTAAGCAATGATGGACTAGATAACAGACACTTACTAATGTATATGAACAACAGGCTTACAAAGAATGTGAGGCTAACATAGACTGTAGCAGCTGTGTGAAGTACTTGTATGAGAAATAACTTCTGAATAGCTGTTAAAAATCATGTCAAAGCATGCCATCATGGAAGTTAATCTCACTGTCTATTGAATGTAGCTTTACAATTCACTGAACAATAAACAATGTAGTTCATTGTTACAAATAAATGTATGAAGGGATTATGTAGGCTAGGAAAGAAAAGAGTTCAGTTATCAGTATAACAAGTTTTAGAAAATAAAATGGGAATTATGAAAAACATGCATTTTTAAAATTGTTTCTAGTAAAGACATTTAAATTTATGAATCGCATTTTATGTATTGAAAAATAGGAGAAAAAGATTTATTTTGAACCATTTATTATTTTTTTTATGTATTTTGTTCCTCGATTAGTCCAGTTTTAAGAATCTGGAACTGATTACCTGGACTCTGTAAGGTTTTAACTGTACTGTGGGTTAGGCAGCTTAAGTGCAAGCATAACTGAGGGATGGGGTATTACAGTATTCCATAATGCTATGACATACTGAAAGTTTAATTAAATACTTTTAAATTATAGTATGTTAAAATACTTGGTATGATATTTATGAGCTAAGCTTTTCTGTGCAGCTTATTTTAATAAGCTTATATTTGATCTCACAGAAGATAAAATGCAGTTTGCCATACTGTATTTTTCTGAAAATTTAAATTGCTTATATATTAGTAATAACATTTAAAATGTACTCCAGAAATCTAGAGTTTTTTGTAAACAGATTTTTGAAATGATTATTATTTTGATACAAATTTATTACCGTATTATTCAGAAGTCTCTCTCCCTTTTTTTTTTTTTTTTTTTTTTTTTTTTTTTTTTTTAAAAATCTTTTTTTTTTTTTTTTTTTTTTTTTTTTTTTGTTTAAGTGTAACAAATGAAAACTAAAAAAAGTTATTGCAATGTAGAGTAATCAGTACTATTGCAAGATAGGTAAAAATTACACTATTAATATTTGTCATTCTGCTATTGTATCGTACTGATCTAATGTTTAAGTATATTTTTAATATGCGCTTTTGGGGATGTAAAATGTGGACCGTTGTATAATTATGTTCATGTATGAAGCATAAAATGACAAAAATTCTCGTGTATTTTTGCCTAAGTTTCTGAGATTATTCGTTCTGCCTTACATAACTCATGTGTAAATTAATTTTAATAAATGAACTATACTTATTTATTTGAGTATTTCTTCTTGTTTTGCCGTGTTTTTATATAAGCTTCATGTGTAAAAAAAAATTCCAAAAATTGTTGAATCAAATAAACTCTTTCAAATAAATTTCGTGGTTGTATTCAAAACAATTTTATGAAAGTGAGGAATATCAGGTTGTCAAGAATAATAGTGTATTTAAATTAAAAGTCAAAATTTAAGTCTTGTATTAGAAATATCTCTTATTATCGTCATCTGCATCTAGAGAAGAGTCGGAAACCTATAAATGCTCCTAGGCAGCAAACCAAGGCATATCTCTTAAAATTTCTATCTCAGCGAAAGTGATACATGTATGGTCTTCTGTCTACCACAACGTATTTCTCACAGCTTGTAAACAAGAGGAATATTTCCTAGTTTAAAGTATGTTACATGTATTGCTGAATGGAGTAGAGATGTGTATAACCGATAGTTGTCGGCTTCCCAATTTGAAGGTGGTGACTATGGAACTTAAGGACAATTCACTTCAAAATGCAGAGTATTTCTAAATGAATATCGGGGTTTTAACGCTTTGTAGTATTGATTACGTAAAATCATAATTAATACATGAAATGAAAGAGCAACTCAAACAGTTCTGTTTGTTGGTACACGCATGCGCCAGAAAGCGCGAGTAGCAAAATGGCGACTAGTGAACAAAAAGCTTGCGAAGACCGATTCTGTAGTTACTGTGTAACCGGATTAAGTTCGGATATAATTCTTCAAATGAAAATAACATCCTTCAGTTTGAAAATACCGGCTGCTTTTGCAAAGGGGAAGAGTACGGGACAGCCACGGCTTAGTAAAAAGAGTGTTGAGCGAGTGAGAGAGTCTTTCAAGCATAGCCCCCCGAAGAAATCAGTTCGGCAGGGTAGTCGTGAATTAGCAGTTCCGATGATGGCTGGTAGGAAAGTTTTACGGAAACACTTACAACTTATCGTTTTCAGTTTGAAATGTTACACGATGATTTTTTGGATCATGTTGTTTTCAGTGATGAATCGACATTTCACCTCAGTGGACATATGAACACTGATAATGTCTGCATCTGTTGCTCAGAAAATCCTCAATTGCAACGAGACTCCCCTAAATTGAATGTTTTATATGCCATATCTCGGCGGAAAGTTTATGGGCCTTTTTTCTTTGGAGAAGCAACTGCAACTGGTACTCTCTATCTTGATACTCTATGGCTATTTTCCCAACTGGTAGAAGACGAACCAATTAAACCGTCTTCAACCAATAAGTAAATTCGTCAAAATAAACTTGTAAGCTTGTAGGTATAACTGTTTGAGTAGCTCTTTCATTTAATGTATTAATTATAATTTTAAGTTTTATGTAATAAATACTACAAAGCGTTAAAAACCCGATATTCATTTAGAAACATCCTGTACAGTAATACCTCAAAGTATTGTAGTTATTGTCTCATAGACTGACAACGGTAGTCAAAAAGACACGTCTGGGCACATTTTTCTGTAGATGTTAATACTTATTTAATTAGAGTGGATTGTAATGAATAATCTTTGGAATCTGAGATAAAATGTAGGACAATACATGTAAAAGTTTCAAATTTTTTTCGAATATATGTTTTCGTAAAATATTCATGTACTTATATTATGAGATCTGACATGTAGTTTAAGTGAACAGTAATTTGTACTGTGGCTGTGCAAAGCAACATAGCGGCAAGTTTTCAGTGATAAATCGATATTTTAACACAATCCCAAAGATAATCCTAAAATGGTAAAAACGTTAGAAAATATATGCATATCCATCACTATCAATATTAGTCATAAATTTTCATAACTTGGTGTAGATTGGAAGAAAAGGAGTGCCTTAAGGGCCTATTGCAATTTGCCCCCCCATATCGTCAATTGACTTTTTCCATGCATCGTTCGTGCTTGGAACTCGCTCATTAGACGTATGACACAAAGAAAGACATCACTCTAGACTTTATGGTACTTCACAGTTGCCTTGCAAGAAGAAAAGACATCTTTTGTAGCTTTCTTAGTTCTACTTTTATGATTTCATCATGATTATGGGACTTTCATGATTCTTGTTCAAAAATTTTTCCCGCTAAAAAAAACCATAGTGCCTCTAATGTAAGCTCAATATGTTTGTTTTCTTTCAAGAACCTTCATTAAAGTATAAAATATCTCTTTTGCTTTTCACCAGTAACCGATTTAAGGCCGCAAAATAATAGCAATTCTATTCTTATTCGAACTCAGGCGAACGAGCTGGTTGTATGGTTTGTTTTCGTGGCTTTTCTTGAGTATAGCGTGAATGCGATTCATTTTCCCTTACAAAGTTCTCCATGAAGGCATTCCTCTTTTCAGGCAGATAGCCATCGTATGCTTTGCCATATTCAAATGACCTAACTTTAGCAGCCGTCCAGAAAACTGAAAAATATCTTACACATTTTTGTACTTTTCACGTATTCAAGGGCTTCATAAAACATGATTCATAAGAAGACGAAGTAAGATTTCTTGAATTCGTTAAGAAGTGTTCATGAAATACATTTTGGTTCATAATACATTCTATCTAATTAAGAAGCAACATTACTTCGCTCTCAAGCTTTGTAAGGGGTGCTGTATAGCGTCCTTATCGTAGAAATCTCAGAATTCAAACTAGCTATTTCATTAATGCAAAAAAACCATGATATTGAAAATCGAACAAAGTTTAAAACAAGAGTTCTGCAGTTTTTGAAACAAGGATTCTTATGGTGGGCAGGGCTTAATTTCTAAAATCATACGGGAGATCATCGGGAAAAATAATTAAAATTAAACAATAATTAATTAATAAGCAAAATATAAAGAGATAAATAAAAGCGATATGTTAAATTAATGATAAATAATGCATTAAAATGTTCAAATTCCTCTTGTCTCCTGTCGGTATTACAGTTTCACTGAATGAAAAG
>KK114520.1:447219-484059 GCA_000611955.2 Stegodyphus mimosarum | reverse complement strand
AAAAAAAAAAAAAAAGAATTTCTTTTAAAGTTAAAATATATTATTTTATTTACTTCCTTTTGTTTGACTTTACATTAGCAATCAAAATCTACACAGCGAGTTAAGATTTGTAAGTCAAATAAATTTATTCAAGAATCTTTGTTTTCAAGTACTCGATGACGTTTTTTGCTTCATATTTTCCTCTATCTCCAAATAAAGATGAGAGTAGAATAATAACACGTGCCTTTGCTGAATATTGTAAAATGCTGTGTCAATAAATGTTCAAAAACTATTCCATTTCCTTTCATTAAATGTGAAGAATAAAATGTCTGATCTATTCTTTTTAGCACGGATAATATAAAGAAGAAAATGTGTAGAACTAAAAAAAAAAAAAAAAAAAAAAAAAAACACATATTTTCTAGAAAAAAAAAAAAAAAAAAAAAAAAAAAAAAATCGACATATTTTTCTGTCAAATATTTTACAATTTGATCTAAAAATTATAAAGTTTTAGGTAATGTAACTTTGCATAACAAAAGATCTTTTTAATAAGTTTCCTACATAATTAAAAATTTATTGGCAAAATTAAAACAAAATCCTTGAAAATGACATATAAATAAAAATTTTCAGTCCATTATTTTAAAGGTCATATAGCAAATAAAGTTATGCTAAAGTGTCTTAACAACTTCTGACGCCTTTAGTGGAAGCTTTAGTTCTTTCGATGAGAAATCTTTAGATTTTTAAAACTGTACTAAATGGTAGTATGTACGAAATGTTAAAAAATTAGTAAAAAGTGGAAATTAGGTTCGCAACTTGGATTTAAATAAATGATATTTTATTGCATATTCGTATTGTAAATGAATATGGAAAGAAATTTTCGGCTAAGGAGAAAAATACTCGGATCACGAAGTATTGTGCAACCACGTGAAGCTCAACACTTACTGGCACGTCGCCAGAACTGTACACCTGCCTCGAAAGTGTTAGAGCTAATTTGAGAGAATTCTCCTGTACTAATTAATTTACCCAGCCTGTAGAGTTTTATTATTTTTTCAATAATTAAATTATTTTAGTTTATTTATTTTTTAATTCCTTCTTGAAAACTAAATAAAAAACTGATGATTAGAAACATAAAAATATATTAGTCGCTGGAACTGCAGTTATCAAGTTTATACAGCAAATAAATCATTCTAAATTTCGCAAGCATATTTCTGTTCGTATTCGCTATTGTTGTTGGAATAATAGTGAATCTAATCTAACTCCAGAGATATCCTCTCGTTATTTCTATCAGCATTTTCAAATATACCGAAAAACATAGAAAAATACTAAAATTCATAAAATAAAAAGATTCGTCATAGATTTAGAATAAGATTTTTTTTAAAAGTATATTTTTATTTATTAGTGTTCAAATACTTTGCACACTGTTAGGTTCTAATTGTTTTTGAGTTATTAGATAGTAATATTATTATTAAATATTTGCATAGTTAGTTTTCAAACATTATAATCTTAAATGCTTGTCTCATAATAAAGCTTTAATTGCTTTTATTTTTGCTGCTGTAAGTTTATATTCTCGAAAACTATTTTTTAATTAGTTTTATACTTTTCTAGGTAAGAAATAGTACACTTTAATTCATGAGTCATGAATTTTCATTTTGTGGCACTGGGAACTTGGCATAGTTTTCGTACAGAAAAATTTAAATTACTAATCGCACTAAAATATTTTAAACACTATATTATTGCTAATTTTTCTATTTCATTATTATTACTAATGACATGCTTTTAAGACAGCAAAAGATGATTCTCCAAGCTCTGCGAATGGACGCAAATGAATATTTAATTGAAAATATTAATTTAAAAGAAATGCACATTTAAGCATTTCATCCTCATTTCGTTATGACAAGACACAATTAGTTCCAGAGCTAGACAAATATTCCCCAATCAGGTCCTAATAATATCAGAAATTTCAAAACAGAGGCTAATTTTTAGTAATTGGAGACAGTCTGCATAATTTCAAACAGATGAATATTTGTTTATATATAAATTATTCTTTTCAAAATCATGAATTTATTAGAAAGAGAATTATATTAAAAATGAAAAAGTTGAACTTAATGTTGATCAAAATTCTCTCAGTATTTTAAAAATTAGAATATTCATTGAAAGTAAAAAGTTTCACTGGTTTAATCAGGATAAAAAACACACAATGCTTAAATTTAATTCATTATATTTAATTTTAAAATTGTAAATGAATTAATCAGGTACAAAAGATTTTTTTCAAATTAGCATTCAAGATGAAGTTAAAATTATGGAATTATCTCAGTAGAATGTTGAATTAAAAAAAGTTCTTTACAAAGTAATTTTTTTAACATTTTTCAATAAATCTCCTCACATTTTCTTATGATACAGCTGGCATACTTTCAACCTTGCCATATAACTGTTAATATATAGCCTAAGCCCTTTAGAGCTTAGGCTTCATAAAAAATATATTTTAGCATTAGAAACTCACAATAATTTTATTACCATCTAGTTTTGTAGAATATTTATCCAGCACTGAGTATATCACACAAATATAATATATAACTTGATTAGATACCGAAGTAAATTAAATAGTAGGATTATTAATATCAATTCGTAGTACTCGTATATTACCATAATCAAGTGCGTAGAGGGATCCTCAGAAACATAGTAATATTTTCAATGAATAAAAAAGTAGCCAGCTTACTGTTACACAAACGAAATTTATAAAATCTCATAGTAAGTGCATTTATTGAACTCAAAATATTTACTGTTTAAGTGGATCGAATGCCAAATACATAATAAACAAAGCATTAAATAGCAGCAGATAATTTCCTATTAGATTCATGTTATAGATTCCGATTATGAGGAGATATTTTATGTAGATATTATGCAAATACTTTTCAAGAAATGCAAAAAGTATTTCACTTTTTATTTCAAATTGATAATAAGAATATATTTCATATTTTTTTTTCAAATTTTAAAATTAAGAATATGATTATAAAATAAATATAAATAATTTTGTATTATCTGCAAGAACTCTAGTAATACTCAGCCATTTTAAATTCTTTTATGCGCTTCTTGAATGCTTAGCCTTAATAATTATTATTTTGCATTTCAATAAAAAAAGCATCATTATTAAAAACAATAACATTTTGTCAGATTTTGGCGCAAATAATCAATTAATACTCTATGGCAAGATAATTTTTAATTTACGCTTGCATTCAATCTTAAGTTCGAAAATGCTGAATATTATAACATAAAATTTTGTGAAATTGATTATTTCTATGTGGCTAATTTTGTAAGAGTTATTGATCAAAATGCTTTGTTTGTTCATACACGTAATGGTGTACATATATATTACATTTATTAATTTTTATTTACATTTTTGCTTGCAAAGTCAAGTAATTAATTATTATAATTAATATATTTTCTAATAAAGTAATATATTTTCTAATAAAGTTTGCTATTTTTGGGCTGTTAAGTTTAACGATTATTTCCAAATTCCTTATCTCTGTAATATTTAAATCTCGGGTGCTTTATGTAACATTTTCATTTATTTAATTTTGTTGTTAACGTTATATTTCTTAAACTTCTTTAATTAATTTTTCATGTTTGTCTAAAAACTGATCATCCCAATCAGTTAGTGGCAGTATGAGATAAGTGGGAAGAAATTTAGATTTTATGCACTATGTTCCCCCCCCTTTGAGAAATTATTTGCAGTTGTTTGAAAAAGTATTATTCGATCTCAAAATATGCCAAAGATCTGAATCTGCATTTTATCGGTGTTTGCACTTTAATATATAATTAAATATATATATGAACATGATACGACATGTATTGAAACGTTTACATTAAAAAGAATTAAACTCCCAGAATGGCATAGTCTAGTCATATACTGAAGTGGTTGAGATTAGCTACCAAATTTTTTTTATGTTGTCTGAAGATGGAAATTATACAAAATTAACATTATTTACTGAAACGTTTTAAAATAGATTATGCTCTAATGATTTACATACAGCTGTTTTTCAAGTTACTGGAGACACATTAAGTAAAATGAATGATGCTAATATAAGTTAAAAACATATCTTTAAGAATACGTTATTTTTACTTTTGCATAAGAAATTTGTTTCTGCTATATGCTTACTAACGAAAGCGTTCAGATTAATAGCCAAAAATTTTCTACACTTTACCATGATTAAACAACACGGTTTAGCTATAGTATTTATATAAAAAATATGATATTGCTTCATAAAACGGTTTCTGAGATAAATTTTGTTGCTAAATGGAAATTAAATATAAATAGAACTTCATAGGTTTGCAGATCTAGTTAAATGTTTTGAGTTCATTCTTAGGTTATTCAGCCAAATGTGAATGAATTTCTTTAAAAGTAGATTTTAACTTGATTAAACATTCCGTTAATGTACTAATTGATTATCTGGGATAAAAATAGAAATAACTTTTGCTTTTTAAATTTATGTCACGAAAACATTTTCTTGCATGGAATTTAAAAACTCGAACATAAAATTTTTGGACCTTTCTTTCTTTAGAAAAAAAAAAATTCTTTGTTAGAAAAAAGAAAAAAAAAAAAACTCTCAGTATTTTTCTACCAATTATACCGATTACTAAAGAACCGTTAGTCTGAAAGAAAAGAAAATTCACCTTTATTTATATTATGAACTTGAATAGGGAAAAAAGATATATATGATGCATTATAATAAATGGCAAAATAATTGAAAAATATTTTCTTTATTACTTGCAATCTCGATGTTTCTTTTATTTCTTCTTGGCAATACTTGGGAATGCATTTAAAGACTTCTGAACCTTTTAGACATCTCTAGATATTTGAATCTTTCAGATAGCAAGAAGCACAGTTAAAATAGTCTTTTTTTATCATATATGACACGATATGGGTTTTTTTTAATGTTATTTATATTTGGAAAGGCTTTATACTTATTTTGAAGTTTTTCATGAATCAAATTGCACGGAATGAACTCTTATTGTAATAAGGTCTTAAAAATAAGAAATATTTTTATGGCATTTAATATTTCATTTTCTAAAAATAGTAGCATACTTCATTTCCTTTAAATAACAAATTTCTTCGATTAATAATTATTAAACTGAAATGTCAATTAAATACTGTTTTGGATGTGATTTCATTAAATTCGCATAATGCCTTTTCTCCTAAAACTGGTATCTCTCTTTTTCCTTAGTGTCAGTACTAATGTAAAAGAAATAACCATCTTATTTTAAGAGAGCTTGTTTACTTCATGCTTTGTCCAGTTTCAGTCTTGCTAACTTGATCCTGTATTCAAAGACTACAGTAATACTTTCAATATTTAATGAAGAAAGTAACTTTTATAAGTTGCATTTGCAGTTCTAGTTTTCCTATAGATGTATACATCCAAGCTTTTCTAGCCTGGGAATTACACGAGGAAAGTCATTTAATTATACGATCCGCTAACCATTTCAGTTTTCCCCAGAACAGTTTCTTACTCCGAGTTGTATTTCCGGACTGAGTGCCGAGGACTGAGTAAATCCGATGAGAAAAATAAAGTACTTCGGTTTGCCATGAGAAAGAGGCATTTTACTTTTCTATATCTAAGCATCATTAAAGGCTATCTAATTAATCATTACTTTTATATTCTCTACCGAGTTATTATAAATATTATTCCCTTTCACCTTAAATACAGTAATCTTTATTAACATTTTCTTATTGATCATCACCATTCAAGATCGCATTAAAATATTTTTATTTAAATATGATTAAATGATTGTGTAAAATGTTTTCTGGAATCGTAGATTTATAAATTGTTAACGGCGCCATGTAAGTTTACAATAAGCAAATAAATAGAAAATATAAATATTTCCTGATAGTCATGATTTTTGTAGCAAAGTTTTATTCTATTAAAGGTTGTTAGCCAACTAATTTCTTCGCAAGTTAAAATGTATGTTATTTGAAGCTTAATATAATTGCAGTATAGATCATTATTTAAAACTAAAACAAATTAAAGAACAATTGCTTCTCCAAAAGTTTTTCTTTAACTGAGTTCATTATTAAATTTCATCAGTTCTTAAATGCATTGCTATGTATTTTTACATAGCAATGCATTTAAGAACTAAATAAAAGGCAAAAGCTATGTATTTTTACAAATACATAGCTTTTGCTTTTTATTTAATTTCAGTCTGCTTATCATAACGCTACTTTATTGCATAAAAATTGAATTTTATGGGCTAATTAATATGCACTGTTTTAGTTATAGTAAAGGAAATTTTTCTCTTAGTTCAGATTTCTTTAAATGTGAAGAAATATTATTTTAATTTATTTTTCGATCTAAAAATAGAAAAAGGTGCTACGATTTTGATTTTTAAATTGAGTAAATGAGCTTAATCTTACAAACCTTTCTTTTTAAATGAAACGAAATTATAATAATTAATTTACGTTGAGAATTAGTTTTTTTAATGTTCTGAATGCGAGAGATTGTTCTGTCATACATCAATGTCGGGTGTCAGGTAAATTCAATGTCGGGAGAAATTTTGCTGACAATTTTTATGAATAACTTTTAACTAAAAATGAAATATATTATGAAAATATATCGCATTAAAATAAAAAGAATTTTTTTCTTACTTTAACACACATTTTCAAACTAGGAAAGAACACAATAAAAAAATCTATAAAAACGTGCATATAAAAGTCCAAGCATCCATCTCATTTCATTACTGAATATAAACGCCTTGAAAACACAGAGAAGGTAAGATTTAATCGCTGGTCCCTTTAATAATAATTAAACAGGTACACATATAAATGCGGCAGGCGAAAACTGCTGTAAAGGTACATTCGATCTATATTGTATCCGATTAAAATTCGTACTTGATTGTCGCTGAATTTAGTAATGAAACTGATAATGGTTACGGATATTAAACAGCTTTTAAGGTGATAAATTAAATATAGGTAGGTAATTTAAAAGATACTCTTCATTATTAGTAGCTACTTTATACTAAATTGCGGAACGTGGCATAAAGTTGCAAATGACACACCAGGTAGGTTTACTATGCTCAAACAACAAATTCAGTTCATGGTGTTAACGTCAGATTATCCGAATTAGGGAGAATTATTCAAAATCGTTGCGAGGATGAAAAATTAGTGGGTGAAGCAGCTTGACCGTACACTACTGGAGGTCCTAACATGAAATTCCAGCCGAAAACAGTCTTTACAAGATCAGAATGCTTAATATTAACTTATCAAGAAAGTAAATTGCAACTTCTTTTGAATATTCTTAAGCAAGATCATAATTTGAAAATTTTATTAAAAATTAATTCTTTCCAGTATTTTATTTCATTTTAATAATAGTAGCAACTTGTGGCAATTCGTGTGATGACTTGAAAAAAATCTTCTTCCTCTCTAAAGCTGATAATTATAACAAATAAAATATTTTTACCTTCCGATTTTTCTGCATAGTCTCAGGTTATGATGGATAAAAATTCTCCAAATTTTGCAATAACCTATGTATACTAGTTTATTTTTTGAGTTTAGTATTTTAACTGTTAAGTGCTTAGCTATAATGTTTAACATTTTTTTGCACCTGGTGTAAAAGAAAAAAAAAAGGCATTTTAGTAATTATGTGGATTATTAAAATTTAAAATGTAGTTTTGCAAATAATAAAATTAAAATTTTTAGCGTCCTACAAATAAATTTACAGCATTGTTTGGAAATTTAAAATTGATTTTAATATGCATTCAAATACGAATGATGACTGTTACTTTCTGATAAAGGAGTATATAAATATGCGTATTTGATACTGCCCTTTTTATTTTTACTGTTAAAAGCATTTATACTATACGCAATGGAATACGTATTTCAGTGAAAATGATTGTCTGCCTTTAACCACTTCAGGAACTAAAGCGCGATTGTATTTGGCATTCACCTTCTCATCAAAGGAAATTAAAAAATAATATTCCATGTATAATAACTTCAGCGATGAAAAGCAATTTACTTTACCAACCATACGAATCATATACCTGTAAGTATAAGACTATATTGTTAAACATATGCACCTATGAGAAATCTTCGATGTATAATTTATACAAATTTACTTCATTAGATATTTTGATGTCAGTATGAATTGTAAAGATGTGCGTCTGGCTAGTTTCTTGAAGGTTATGCAATATAATCAAGGCGTACATCATATTTCTGTTATAGAAAAGTGTTACACTTACATGAACATAACAAATTCAAGTATTTTAACATACTTAAAGTGAATTAACGTATTATGTTAAAGACATTGGTATAGAACATAAAAGCATATTAACTTCACAACATTAACATAAAAATGTCTGAAATGCATCAGCGTGACTTATTACAAATGCATAAAAGAATTCTGCCTAATCCAACAGAATCACGGATCTTTTTCTCTCTTTTAACTTTGATTAAAAGAAAAGCATTTGAGAAATTCATTTCAAGAATTAAAAATTTGCTCAAAATTAAATTTCATACATTAAAAAGAAATTATGCTGTCTGATGCTCCGAAATAAAATGTTGCCTGATGAGGTAATGTACGCTTCAGTGAAATGTGTTGCCTGGTGAATTATTAACATGCAATAATTTGAAAATATAATGCAAGTTTACATACTAAGAAAATATTTCAAAATATCAAAGATTTTATAAAATTTGTTTTTAAATTCAACCATCTAGAAGTATTTGAGAATATTAAAACTAAGCAAATTCAGAGAAATGCTCTATGCATTTCAAGAGAATTGACACTGGTCTTTCTTCTTCAAGAAGCAAAAATATGCTGGTGAAAGATATGGCAGAAAATCTTTTTGTTGCATCGTTTTTCTAATCGGCGCCATTTTATTTCCCAAGAAATATCAGAAAAGCATCGGGATGGAGGTATTTTAAAGATGATATAATTTTTAGTAGAAGATACATATCTTATTATGTACATATCAAAGGGCAGATGCTTCAAAAATTTACACTTTAATTAAAATTACCAATTCGAATACCGAATGTTCGAATATGTTTTTCCGAAAAGAAACTATTTCAGTACGTTAAAAATGAAAATCTCTTAACTGATTAAAGCCTAATAAAATGCATTAATTCATATTAAATAACAACACCACAGTTTGTTATTTGCAATAAGCAAATCTGCGTGGATGTAAAATGCAAAGCTATAAAAATATTAGAATTAAAATTTATCGAATTATTCTGTGGGTCTAAATGAAATATTTGTAGCGAACTGGTAAGTACTGCCAACAAATTTTTGATTAAAAAAAGTCATTTGTTTTACGACAGCGCGCATAAGTTTAAAAGTAAAGTAATATTTCTCAGACAGAAATTATCAGACAATTCTTGTTGAAATAATTTAAGACATTCATAACACGCTTTTACATTAACTGCCTCCAGTTAAACAATTACGTGGACGTGTCTGAGACAAGAAAGAGGACGGTCCCGGTAGCAAACTAGAATAAGTAGCAAAAAGGACCACGGGTATGGCGATATGTTACACGAATAGGATTTCATGAATTTGGAATTGAACTTCAAAGAAGTTAAGCTACAAAACTACAAACATTAACCGCTTATTGATTTTAAGACAGATCAGATTCGTTAAGAACACAAGAATTTCAAGTTAATGCTCCAACGCAAGGTGTAATAAAAATTGGAACATGCAGAATACGCAACTATGTATACACTTAATGCTCTAAGCAATGCAATACACAAATAGAAACGCCTGCAAACGAAAAACTATTACAGATACAAAACATTCTATTTGACATTTAAATATCTTAATTCAATTTTAGCTTGACGAAATGCAGTTAGAAGACCAATAATGTCGCTGATTTAATTTAAACGTGATTTTTCTTGAAATGTAATTTAATTCTACTGAAAAAAAAAACTTAACATACAAAATGTTTTTTAGAATAGTGCAATATTTTAACAAAGAAACGACGGTTACTGACAGTGGATATGCAGGTTTACCGAAATTCTTTCATGCATAAAATAGTTAATTATTACAAAATTATTTTGACATAAATTATTATGCTTAGAGAAGAAAATACTACAATACATTATAATACATTTTGAAGAAATTAAGTGAATACATACTTCTTCGTTTAAATTTAAAATTTTATTTTCTTAAGACATTTTAGAAGATTAGTAAGTTATTTTAAATGAGCCATAAGCGTTAACAAAATGGCTTAAAATTGCTCGCCAAATCTAATAAATACGAAAATATTCTTTTTCATTCTTTCATTTTATAATTTAGTAACAATTTAAAATTGTTTAAAAACTACTGGCTAAAGCACACTAAATGCCATGGGATTTATTTGCTGAACAGAAATTATTTATGACATAGAATCAATAAAATTCAATTCATGGCCATGACTGATATAAGTTAATAGCAGTTTCATTCCATTAAATTTAAATTCTAAATTTGATGTAACATTCTGCCTTACTATAATAAGAAATGATTAAATATTTAATAGAAGCAGTTCAAAATACTTAAATTTTAATAGATAAGACATGTATAGCATTTTGTCCCATGTTAGCGCATTAATGAACAATAATTGAATAAGACATTAATACAAATATTTTTATAAAACTGAAGATAATTCTGTGTCATAAAAAAGACCGAAGTTTAAAAACAAATTACGCAACCAATTTGTTATCTCAATATTTTTCTTTCCAAAAGAATTAAAAATCATCATCTATCAGAACTAGAGATAAACAAATTGCTGTCAGGGAAGTTTTTATTCAGAAAGAATTAAAAACGATGGCAAAATAATAAGCAATATTGACAGAAAGAATTAAAAAATACATATGCTTTGAATAAAATTAAAATAGTAACTCACATTCATTAACTTAGGTATTTCAAAAGAGCAGTCAAAAATATGAATAATTCATATTCATATTTTGGACTATATATGTTTATAAAATTAAAAACTGTACCTCAATAGAGCAGAAGTAAATAGGCACTGAAAGAATTTCCGCGCACACCTTACCATCATGTAGAATAATTGCAGTGGTCTAAGCTAATTTTCTGAAATTTGTGTGCTTTTGGTGGATATGATATCATTGCTTAGAGCATTTCACATTTGACAAACGAAAAAAGTGACACACAAGATTAAGGCATCAGTTTTCTTTCTAAATGTTTTTACTTTATATATATATATGTATATATATATATTATGTATATTAAAAAATGCATTTTAAGGAAAACTGCACAAATTTCTGTACACTGTGAGAGAATGGGGAGTCTTTTTTTAAAAAACTACTTTTCTTACAGGGTCTGTCGAGGTTTATATTTATAAAACTAATGGGACAGAGACGGAGATCTCCTTATATTTTTTGTTTTACTTTATCCGGACTGTCGCAACCTTCCTCTTGATGAGATGAACATATTCTACAATGCACAGCCAGGAAACGTGGACAGGACGTTTCTTCCTTGACCGAAGAAGTTCCTAAAACGAAAAATATAATACAAATTTTTAAATAAAAAAATCATGTCATAAACAACAAAATTTATTTGAATCATAGTAATATTTATATCAGGGACAGACAAAAAGTAACTTTGATATAGTAATAAAAAACTATAATCTATTATAGTCCGTTACTTTAAAATAGGCAGTTCAAGGTCGTAGTAACCCTACCCTCATTTACGATCGTACTATGTGTCGTTATCATATCTTACATGAAGCTAAGGAATTTTAGCAAATGAAAGGATATGACCTTTTTTCTGTAACAGGCATTACCATAGTTATCAGACAAGGTTTGGGAAAAAAGAAATGTCCTTGAAGTGCCTATTTTAAAGTAACAGACTATAGTAGATGGTTGGTAAAGTCAGTACTGTAAACATTTATAAATATTTGGTTTAAATGCTCATAATTTAGTTTTTAGACATTTTCGGGGTGTAATACGTTGTTTTTATTTACTAATCTATGGCTATTGCGTTTTGTATGTTTTCTACAGTTATTGTAATTTTATGTTCGTTTATTGCGTATTTTACTTAATTTTGAATTTAAGGTAATTTCTTGTATTTGTATGTGTTTATTTCATATATTTACGCTTTAAATATAGTAGTATTCAAACTATGTTGGGGAAAGGCGAAAATTTATAATGGGGTGGCAAGTTGGATAAAAATCCTAAAAAGCCTGTAAAGGGTCGAGGATCAGCTTGGAGTTAACGGAATTGTTTTTTGAGGTCGATTGCATTTTTATGGGGTCGCTCTGCCATAAGTTTGAATATCACTACTCTAGATCTTTTAATTCGGAGTCCATTGGCGGTTGAATTGTAAAGATAGCAGAGTTAGAAATATGGGCAGAAAACTTCTAATGAACCTTTCTGTCCCCAACCTGTACAACTAAGGACAGAAATTATCAACTAAGGGACATTATGAAAGTTTTCGAAAAGCGCGTCTTCGAAGAGCGAGTTTTCTGGAAGCTTCCAGAAGTGTTTATTTCCTCCTTCCAGCAACGTTATAAATAGAAGGCTCTGAGTGGTCACTCAGAGAGTTAAGCTTAGAGTTTAACCAGTATTGGTTAATAATTGCTTTGGACTTTGTTCTGTGGGTGATTTTGGCGATTTACGCCTGTGATCCCGAACTTAAATATCATGTGGGCCGAATGTACAATCCGAAAAAGCTGGAGGGCCAGAATTTTGTTTTAACAAAATGAAAAATTTTATTGACAAAGTAAAAAAAATATTTTAGATAAACTTTAAATTTCGCTTGCTAAACATTTATCAATATATATATAAACAATAAATAATATAGCAAAGGAAAAAATTCGAATCAGTATTTGTTTTCTGTCTGAAATCTAAAGTTTAGTAGCCGTAAGACATTTTCCGTGATTACACTTTGTAATTCAAATATACTGACAGCTAGATGTTAAATATTCTTAGACTGACATTTCTTTCAAATAATTTTAACATATTTAATTAATGACTTTAATTGAAACTAAATCAAACGAATTATGAATCTTTATAAGTTTTCCGAGAAAATTCACAAAGTGGGAGAAAACTTGAGAACAGATAACAACAGCCTAGTCTCTTTCTCAAATAAAAAAATTTTTTTCGACACACAAATAAAAATTATATTTATATTTATGTAAGTGTAAACATCATTATTTTCCTATTATAGCTTATGACTTAACGGCTTTTCCAGTCTGACAAAGTTTGTAGCCTTGCAGAGAAACTGCTAGACATTATCTTCATCACGAATTCTAGATGCTCAGCGGGTCCTTTTCTTATTTACTTTGAACTGTAAAAATACACTGTTCACGTAGCGATTATTCGCAATGCAAAAATCAATGGCTGAGCTTATTCCATTTTTGACCAGTGCAAATAAAAGTTACTAAAATTTCTATCTTCAAATTGTTGAATTCACACCATGTCATAAATTAATTAGTTCTATTTATAGATTTTTTGGTGCGTTATTCCTGTTCGTTTTTAAAGGAAATGAAAGTAATATAAACTCGGATTTTAAATAACTAAAATCTTAAAATCTTTGTAACAAATACATAACTGAAATGTCCTCGTGGGCCGCATAAAATTACTTTGGGGGCTGTGAGCAGCCTGTTGAGACCATTGATCTATGATATTCTTTGCGCGTTAAGAAGAATTTTTTCCTATCTCTCCTCCTCCCCCCTCGGAGAAGCATAGAGATAATTCTTCTAACCGTTCTGAATTAAAACTATTCATCTTATTGCATGAACTGTTATTTATTTTAATACAGTTTCAAGTTTTTCTGTTCATCTGGTCTAGTTATTTAGAGAGATCTTTCGAATCGAAGCACTAAATCGTAGCACTAAACAGTAAATTCTGCCCGGTAGCTTGAGGTATAGGTACCAATACATACATTTGGCATCGATACCTATACTTATACCCTGTTCATATACTTATATTTGGGAAAAAATTATACTCGTTATAAAAAGATAAAGTAATAAGAAGGCCAAGTAGGTTTCACCTTACTAGATAGTTGGCAAGATTCGTTTAAATACATAGAAACACTAACATACCATCTTATATCATCTGCAGAAAACACTGGAGGACAGAACTGGGTGTACCAGCATGACACTGCTCCCATTCATATCTCTAATGTTACAAAAAATTACTTAAATGTGGGAAAGATCTCTGTTCTTCAATGGCCACCAAAGAGCCCCGAAGTCGATCGACTTTTATGACTCGGAGAGTTTACAAGAATGGAAGACAGTTTTATTCCGTGAATACTTTAAAAGCAGCCATCGAGAGTGCATGGTACAATGTGGAATCAGAGTTACTACAAAACTTAGTTCTCTCAATGGAGAAACGCATATTCGACGTTATATGGAATAATGAGGCGACTATGAAGTATTAAGTAATTTGAAATTGATCCCAAGTTGTTGAAATGTTAATGTTAATATGTTAGCTTTTGTGACTTCTATGTTTTTATTTTTTCTAAAATACAAATTGCTATTTCAGATGAATATTTACTGCAACGCAAGTCGCATGTGATGTAAATAAACAAATTTTTATTTGGTGTTGTGTTCCTTTCACTTTTTCTGAAATACGTAATGATAGTTGAGTCTATAAACTTTTGGAACAGAATATAAGTCAGTTTGGAGGTTTTACGGGCAACGCTGTTCTTTCAAAGCGCCACAATGGCCATTTTGTAATTTTTTTTACAGTAAGAAAGAAAATTATGTATAAATGTAGGAGGATTTTAAAGTTTTCGAAGTCTTAAAACTCTGGGCTAGGGCCTTTTGGGTCTAGGCAGCAGTTAAGCCTCGACTAAATTTCTAAACTTGTAAGGTTTTAGTTAAACTAACAAAGTTTTATTTTAATTTATATCTTTCTATCCCTTCTCATTTCAACTTCCCGTTGGAATAAGCGCGCATTTCAGCTTTATGCTAATTTGAAGTGGAGCCAAGTAGTATTTAACGAAAGGTAGAAACCTCTCAGTGTGAGAGAGCTTTTAGTCTCAGACCACGGTTACTCTATTCAACGTTCGCCTGACTAGCTAGTATTTAAATTCTAAGCCATAGCGCTTTTACGTGATTGCTTATTGAAGTAATTCCAAGTGCGTCAGTATTAGTTAAATCTTGCTACGCACCATTTAGTTTAGAGGCCAACCTCGCGTTATAGCTCTGTGAGCAACGACTATTTAATTTCTAATTAGTTTTTGTTTAAATTTATTTGATTGTTCATTTTAGACCCAAGTGCGGTCTCTACTTTCTGTATCCCTCCCGAGTTGGGAAGTGGTTGCAAATAATTGTGATTTAATAAAAGAGGATTTTAAATCCCTTTAAAGTGCAGTTCTTCTACCACTTAATCACAATATTCTACCACAGAACATAGCTGCATTCAGCTCCCTGTTCCAGATCAGGATTTAAGGAGTTCACGAAGATGTTTGCCAAGAATATGCACCGAACACTTAGTCCTTACAAACTTCTAAAACTAAAAATTAAATAAAAATATCTACTGAGTCCAGGTTAGAATTAAGGATTTCTAAATCGGATAACATTTTTTTAAACATTACGAATATTACAATTAGGAAATCAGTCCCATACGCAATTCGTTAATCGACGGACTCGGTAAAATTTCTGCAGTCATTGTGGAAGCTCGATGGCTGCAGACAAAATTGACAGAGAAATGTGCCTCAAATAAATATGTCAGTTTATGACAAAATTGACAGAAATATATAAGGGTCCTGTAGGAATTTTAATAGCTATCTTCCTACTGGAAAAAAAAATTCGCTTTTTCAGGTTATGGAACAATTTTTACCTACTTTTACTCTATACGAACATAGATTTACATCTGCGATGAATTAAAAAATGGTGCGCATTATCTTTTCAAATACCCAATGACAAAACACCTTCATATTCATCGCCCATCCCAAATAATTCCAAGATGTAGTTTTTCTTCATTAAACAGAAAATGCGCAAGAATGCGCATCAAAATAATGAAATGGTAGCAAACATAGAACATAAACAGAATATATTGTGTTACATGCATTAGAATGTATACGTTTGCTAAATACGACTATAGGGATTGGGAAAACGTATAAAAAGTCTTCCGTAATTTTAACATTGATTAGAAAAAGCATCTTAACATAAACGTTTTCCTTTGTTAAAGAATTTTTATAATTGGAGATGTATGCCTACGACCGATAAAGGAGCATATGGACTTTTATTGACATGATGTGCGCATTTAAAAGTCGAAAAATTTGATAATTTAAAAATTTTCTTGTTATGAGGGAAAATGTGACAAGGATACACTTACATAAAGTTTATTAATGGATAAATTTTACTTAAGCGTACTTTTGTTACAAAAATAAAACTACTTTTTATACTATTATTTATTGTTCTGTCCTTTATTGCTTAATAATATGTGTTAAGACTGAAGAAATTCTAGTCTTCAATTCTTTTCTTTTAAAGCTATTAATGACAATTATATTCTAAGTTTTCTTTAATGCTCAAGTGAATTCTGTGTAAATACACCAATTCTTCTGCGAGCATTTAACACTCTTTAACGTTCACTTGAATTCTTATTCCTTAGTCTTCAGAGCTCTTAATATCTCTTGCCAGATTGCCAAGTTTAACAATAACAGGATGAAATCGTCTGAAGCGAAAGAATTTCATGCTTAATCCGAAAATCCCTGAAATAATAAAACTACGAATAAAAACCGACGTAAAATTCTGCTACAGAGTAGCAGATAAAAAATAAAAATAGAAATGAAATTAAATTGAAATTGTGAAGAGAATAGCAGGAGGATTTGTGGTACATTATACAAAGAAAGAACAAAGGAAAAGCTACTTCTTTTGCGGCCAATGGAAAGCTTTGATCAAACACATTTGTTTGGGTTTATTTCTTTTATTAAATTTGCGAAGCCTTGTTCACTGAATGATACGTTGACAATCGGATGTGCTTTGAGAGGGGAGAAAAAGGGGGATCTCCAAAGAAAAAGATTAAATTTTTCTGGAAAAACCTATGCCAAGCCATTTTTTCCCGCAAACAGAATTTACTTTTATATTCCTTTTATATGGTCTGAGATTTGATATCGAGTTTATTGCAATTCTATCTTCATTTTGGTAGATAAAACTTTTTATTAATATTGTCGAAAATGTCAAAAATTCTAGTCAACAGTTGCCCATATCTAGGTACAATTATGCTCTGAACACAAATACGTTCTTTCTTACAATTAAAGTTCATATAGAATAGTCAGATTAGCAAGCAAATAAGGGAAAAAATTAGCACAGATACAATAAATGAATTTTTATCTGTATTTCCAGTACCTCTAGAATCTGTAATGAAAACTGAAATTGCACTAAAATGCAGGTAAAACCCATAACCTTTCAAACTGTGGTATTTATATTTGAGTCTTATAAATGAAATGTTCTTCGCACTTATGCCATATAGAGCTCAACAGCAAAATTTCAAAAATTTTAAAAGCAGCATAGCAGTACATGTTTAGAATTCTCGATGCAGTGTTAAGTGTTGGCATACATTTTTTTATTTTTTCAATCTTTTCTCAGTTCCAAAGAAAAATCATAAAATCATAAAAGAAAAATCATATCAATGTTAAGTTTTTTTAGTACGATGGCTGGCAAAATGTTTCTTTGTCCTTTTATTATTAACGTTTTGTGTGTTAAAATTTATTTATTAAATATCACGTTTTACGGCACATAAAATTCAATTCAATAGCAAAATCGTAGAATAAGAAAAAACAGCATATCTTAAAATTTCCGATGGTTAGTCTCACTCGCTGCAGATAAAAATGTTTTATTCCGTACAGTGTAACCTCTGCTCGTTTTCAAATCGTTGAATTTGTTAATCAAAATTTCATTTAATTTTACAAAATATGAAATATGAAAGTCGAAATTCGGGCTTTCAGATGCACGTATTTAGGTGGAGGACTACCTTATTCAAAATTGGAAGGCTCTAGGTTCCGTCGTTTTCTCACAATGCGAGGAACACACATACATACATGCAGATTCTTCATTATTGTAACTGTCTTTAGAAATAATAATTATCGATAATATTTGGTGGCAGCAATTTGAAAAGTGATTCACCGGTTATACTGAATCGACACAGAATCCCATTTCGAAACTAAATAGCCCCTTTTGGGCTAAAACCTACCTGTTACCATTTCACAAAGCTAACGTTTTGGGTGTGTAAACAAAACAATTCTATGAACTGTAATAAATCTGTCTAAGGACTTGCACAAACGATTTTTTTGTACCCTACTCATACTTTTATAATATTAATACTAAGAACTATCTTTTACTTATTACACTCATGTTATGAATAATTACAAAAATCCTTGCACGAAAGTCGCAGTTCAAACAGAAAGAATTGTTTATAGTCATAATGCCATCAAAATATTTTTAAATGATTTGTTTTCTTATTGGTCTGCTCAGAGCCCAACCTGAATTTTGAAGTCATTAGGTATTTTTTTAAAGCAGTCGAGATGAAAAATGAACAGTGCCCTCGCCGGGACTCGAACCACGGACCTCTCGAATACGCGTCGAGAGTGCTCACCACTACACTAAGAAGGCATGCTAAGAAGACGGGAGATATACCTTGCAACTTTATCGACAACCTCTGGGACGAGTTGGATGGCAGAATTCAGAGGTACAACAATAGTCCAACGTTGGTGAAGGAACTTAGTACATATCTTTTCCTAGCCGAATGGAAAAAAATGGCACTAACAGTAACAGAAGGACTTGTGGAAAACATGCCCCGGAGAGTCGAGGCTGTAATTACCGCTGATGGAGGCTCTACCAACTACTGAACAGTAATAAATTTTGTTTTCCTTTTCTATTACAAGAAGAAAGCGCAAAATTATCGAAAAGACGTTTTCAGTTGGTCAGTTAGAATTTTCTGAGGCCTTGCACGTTCATTAAAATTTATTGATATTTAACATTATTATTTTTCAATATTGTCGTCCTGTACTTGATGATTTTAATTACAATCCATTTTTTTCGAACGTTTTTTAAAAGTCATATATTGTAATATTTTGATTTCTGTTTTGTCGATAAATGGCGGTACTATTTTTGTTTCCTTTTCTGCCCTTAGTTATTCATTACCATTTCACACATTTAAAAAATGTAATCCCCCCACACACATTGCTGAACATTTATTATGCTTTTCGGTAAAACAAACTTCTATCCAAGAACGGGCTTTGCCGAAGTTTTAACTACAAACAGTAGGCACATTGATGATGCTAGTTCACTTACTACAATATATCTATACCAACACTAAAAGGATTCCAAATTTGGCGTTTTTCAAATGAAACTAAGCATAATCTTTAAGTTTTTTTTTATACTGATATTCACTGAATTTAGATAAGTACAATTTTAAACATTAAAGAACGCTTAGACATTATGCACAGAAAGTCTTATAACAATGGGAATGAAGTACACATTCATGGAGTAATACACCGGTAGACGATTACTAAGGAAGGATCACAAAAGGCTATATAGCGCGTTAAAAAATCGTAACATTGTAGAGTCCTTGTGTGCAGACTGCTTAGAGACAATTTCCATCTTGGATTATGTAATTGAAAAACATACAGTGGCATAATGGATAACCGTGCGATTACCATTTTGCAACGGAATAAATTTCATCTCTAGTCATCAATACCTTTATATTAAGCAGAAAACTGAATGCACGATACCACTACCCACTCGTAAGATGCTCTTTGCACTGGAGACTAGCGGCTCTCTACTAACTCGTTACAACTGCATGCAGTAGATAAAAACCTTGATAGTAATTTCCACTTCATTTTTATTTTAAAACAAACCTCAGGTTTGTTGTTTTTGAAGAGCAAGTTCAGAGAAAACTGAGCCATAAACACATAAAACTTTTTATATATTTTCCTTTCTAAGTGTGTTTAGATGCCAAGTGTAACAAAATAATACCAGAATACTAGGACATAAAAATAAAGATAATTGATTGTGCTCTGAAATCAAGAAGGCTTTGAAAAGTGTTCAAGAGACAAAACGGTCATATTGCCCTGAGTGCGTAAAATACGTCGCGAATACGATGCTCTCGTCTATTGCAAACAAGCGGTAAGTTGCTGTCTGGAAATGGAATGCGCACAATAGGACGACGGGCGTATAGTTCTCTTTGATGCAAACCTCTAGCTACAGTTTTTCGGAGGTTTAGTTTGCCATTAGCAGCAAGTAACTGATTTGCTACCTCAATAACTGTGCTGCTTCAGTTCCTTTTTGTCGGTAGCACTATGTACCTATCTTCTGCAGGCATCGTATTGCGAACATGACCCTCCCCCCCGTGATGTTTGCTACACATTCCATTTGCTTGAAATGATTTCCAAAGCCTTGAAACAACAATGTGGCTTACGTCGAACTCTCTAGCAACATCTGTTATTTTCGCGCTTTTGCAATGTTGTGAGTAATCAGGCTAAGCGTAAAATCATCTAAGTGATGTAGGGAAGACACACCGAAAATTGCAAGTTCCTTAATTGATTCTTTGCTGTCAAATTTTGCTTTTGAACACCAAAGATCAATACGCGGCAAATCGTTCATCTCTTTTATCAGCTCACCACGTGACGAACAATATCGGCAATCCAAAATTTGCATACGCACAATACGTCTTATGCTAATTTCTAGAGTATTATGCTAATTTCTAGACGTTCCTACCTTCCATTTTGTGGGTGCTATCGCTGCTAAATGCATTTGGACACATAATGGGCTCGATTTACAGAACCAAAACGAGTTTCGTAGGCTACCCTGCTTATAATTTTTTCAGCGCTGTATATACCACTGATTCGTGTTATGTTTATATGAATTATGTTATACTTATATGAAAAAAAAAGGTGCATCTTTTATAAAATATTTCGTGAAATAACCTTACGATTTAATACTTTTTATTCAAAGTTGTTTGAATAGAAAAGTAGATTCCTTCATCTTTTTGCATGATTTATCTTCGTGATTTCAGTTTAGTATATGTTGCAGAAAATATAAATTTATATATTTTATACAGATCTTTTTTTTTGTCAAAGAAATTTTAAACAAGAATATTTAAAAAATAAGCTTTTATTGAAAACTGATAAAATAATTAACGGAATAAGAGGGTAAAAATAATTTATGATTTAGTTTAAAAAATTCTCTTTACACAGAATAAAAAAAATTTTCCTTGTTATTCGTGATATAAAATTGTATTTGAATTCAGTAAAAGGAATTTTTTAAGGTATTTTTTGCATTAAGCTACATAGTAAATTATTTTTCGCTTTTTACTTCATTAATTATTTTACTAGTTTTCAATAAAAGCTTATTAAAGTAACGAATTTTTTAAAAATATTTTTTCTTTATCTTTTGAGTCTGAACGACTCGTTATGAATCAAATTATTCAACTGAAAAATTACTTGCCAGCTATGACTAATCATCTTTTTTTTTACAATAATTCTCTTATGCGAAATAATCAAAAACATGCAGAGAACTGACCAAAAAGTCAGAAATTAAGTTAGAAATCTCATTGCTTTCTCATAGGTTAACAGCTTTCTTTTCTACTCTATCCGGTAATGCAAGTAATGAAAATAATTTTGAGAGTTTTAGTTTATTCATTTTCAAAGAAAATATATGCAAAAAAATGTTTTAACATTAAATTAAAAAACTGTACGACAAATTTTGAAAAAAAAAATGCCTCACTACATTGTATTATCATCTATAAGGAGTGCATATGTAAAATTCGAGCTTCAATATATCATCAAAAGTAGTATAAAAATCGACGACATGTTTTCATGGTTGTAACAAACACCACGAGGAAGTTAAATAAAAGCTTAAGAGATTGAAATTAAAACACTTGACATTTTCATAGGCTATAAAACAAAATCTTTGTCGTCTTTTAAAACAAATATTAATAAAGAAAAAAATATTAATTTTAAAGGAAGAAAAGGAACTGATCGATTTTACTACAAATCGCAATTAAGTTACAGAAATATGACCACATTAATGCAGTTAAATTGTTTATCAATTCAATCAATAATCAATTGAATGAATAAAATGTAATGTTAAAAATTCAGTTTCTGCCAAACCTAGAAGAAATTATATCTTCTGATGAATTATGCTTCTAATTATATGTTTTAAAAATCTAATATTTTACATATTTTAAGTACTGTAAGAGAATTTGGCTGCCTACTGAAAACGGTGGGCCGAGGCACAAGTTGTCAGGCGCTGCTACGCCGAGACTCAATGTAACAAAATATTTTCTACAAAATGGCTGGTAACAAAAAATACTTCAAATATTCGATACTCAACTTAAATATTCAGGGTTTATTACAAATATCGCACTAAGGTTCAATCAACATAGCGCTTAGCAACAAAATTCGTTAACTGGTAACGAATAAAGTAAAGGAGAATGAATTTCCAGCACTCACGTCTAGCCATTTAGCCACTAAAAGCTCTTACCGCAATCGAAAACCAAGTCCATATCTTGATTACGCAATCTCGACTAGAGTGGAACTTTTTTCTTTTTAGCAGACACTTTTCTTCCATTGATTAGACGTGTACGTGATGAAGAAATCGTTTTTCACTCATCTTTTTTTTTCCTTTCCTAAAGCAATTATAGTTATGCGAGAGTGAAAAAAGGCATCAATTAACAGATATTAAATATTTGCAATTTTTAAAAAATTAAGAGAGAAACACGTGGCATTCTTAATCGCTTAGAAGCAAATCGGCATAGGGTATCATATGCTTGGCATGTTAAATGATGCGAAAAGGGAGTTAATTTGCTCAGTCACAATAAATTCTTCACGTCTGGGATCCAGTTACCTCGAATTTCAATTTATTTCGAATGGAATTTAATATTTGTTAGCCTTTAGTGGATGGCTGACGTGTATTCAAAAGCAAATGCTAATAGGAAGACGGAAGCGTGTGTATTGCGACCAATAAAGTTTTACAGTGGAAAAAAACATTTACCTTTTAATATGAAATAACAAGCAGCTGGCGCATTCCTTGCCTACTGGTTTGTTTGTTTGGTTTAGTATGTGATTACGGCAAAGCTTCAAGGGCTATCTGCCTGAGAGGAGGAATGCTTTCGTGGACGGCTTCTTAAAGGAAACTGGCTCGTATACACGTTACACATGGGAAAAAGCACGAAAACGCCCATGCAGCCAGCCCGTTCGCGGGATTCGAACCTCAGACAGAACTAACAGTGTTCAGCGACTTTACCGGACACGGACACGGACAGAATGGTGTAACACCAGGGTGCCTAGGTGCAAGAGACCCTACCCCTTGTAGAACAAGCTAAGTTCTTTAGAATAATGGTATGGCATAACTCGTTAAATTACATTTAGTCAACTTGAATAGAATTTTAAGTAAGATTTTTTTTTTTTAAATTATTATTTAAATATAATTCTTAATAATAAGATAAGCGTGCCGCGAATCAAGAGGAATTTATAGACTAGCAAACTGGAAAAGCTGCAAGAAGGCGTTGAACTGGGATAACCTAAAAATACACTTAGGATCTAAGCATGTGTATAAAAAGGGAAAGAAGAAGTACGAGACTTATGGTTCGAGTAGTGGTGATTGAGATATTTACAAGCAAGAGATAAAGCAGAAGGTACATAGCATACTAGTCAGTAACATTAAGAATGGCCATAGGTCTATTTCTATTATTTGCATCAGTTACATCATAATCATACGTCCTGATAACTGGATTGTCAATATTAGATAAGTTTGCATAAAATTGCCGGGCAAGCCGGCAATAGTAACTTCTGATATGTTCTACATTCAATTCGTCATGTATTTTATTATTTCGAACATACCAGGGTGAGTTGGTAATTTGCCGTAAGAGTAAATTTTGCACTCTTTGTAGTCTTTTGCGTGAACTTTTACATGAGTAGGCCCAGACTGGGCAAGCATAACATAGGATGGGACGCAATACGGTTTTGTAAATGAGCAGCTTGTTGTCTATAGAAAGGATGCTGTTTCGAGAAATTAAGGGGTATAGTGCTGCTTTAGTAGCTCGAAACTTCTGTATAATAGATGTTATGTGTGGGGTCCATGTTAAAGTATTACAGAGGATCACCCCTAGATAAGGGACCTGCTTAGCCCATGGTAATTCTTTTCCATAGAAAGATAGCTTGCTCTTGATGTTCTTTCTTCTGGTGAACATAATAGCTTGGGTTTTGTCAAGGTTGATTTTAATCTTCCACTTGATGAGCCAAGTCTCGAGCATGTTTATGTAGGTTTGTAACCGTTGGATTGCCAGACTGGGAAATGCATTTTGAGTAAGGATCGCAGTGTCATCAGCATACATTGCGAGTGTAGTGTTGTCTGTAGTGGGTATGTCGTTCACATAAACATTGAATAGTGTAGGCCCTAACAAGGATCCCTGTGGGACACCTGCAAGGATTTTCCTACGTGTTGAGAGTGTGTTTGTAACTTGAACGACAAAGTGTCTACCTGTTAGGTAGGATTTAACAATGTTTGTGATGTACCCTGGGAAGCCCAGGTTGTATAATTTGTATATGAGTGCATCCAGCCATACACGATCAAAGGCTTTTGCTATGTCAAGGAAGAGTCCGCAGGTAACTTTCTTCTGTTGCAGGCCTTCAGTTAGAAGCTCTACTACCCTGTAGAGTTGATTTACCGTAGAGTGTTTTCTCCGAAATCCGAATTGACTGGGAATGATGATTCGATTTTGGTCGAGGTAGTCGTTGATGCGTTTTAATAGTATTGCCTCGAAGAGTTTGCTCAGTGATGACAGAAGGCTGATAGGCCGGTATGATTCTGGTCTTGTAGCAGGCTTTCCTGGCTTCAGTATTGGGGTGATTTTTGCAATTTTCCAATAGTCCGGGTAATATTGTTGTTTGAGAAGGATATTGAAGATCTTGGTTATGTAGAGGAGTGTCTTGATGGGGAATTTCTTGATCATCCTGTTGCTGATTGCATCTAAGCCAGGGCTTTTGTTGTTTTTGAGTTTCTTGACATAGGCATAGACCTCAGACGGCATGACTGTTATGGTGTGGTCTGTGTGTGGGTTTGGTATGTAATTGTTGTGAAAGATAGAAATGTGGCGTTCCGTGTCGTGGTCATGAATGTTGTTTGTGCGAAACTGAGATTCCAGATGCTCAGCTAACAGTTCTGCTTTCTCAGTTTCTGTGTAATGGATCCTGTCTGGGCCATTAAGGGGCGGAATGTTGTTGTAGCATTTCTTGTACCTTCTGACAGCTTTCCAGATGGAATTATCATTCCTAGATAGGGATTCAAGGTATCCAGTCCAGCGGAGTTGTGCATAGTAATTAGTACGAGACTTGACTGCATCGCAGAGTCTGTTGAAGATGATTTTGTCTTGTCTATTTCTAGTTCTCTGGAAGTGCCTTCGGGCTGCATTTCTTCTTTTAATAAGTAGTGAAAGTTCTTTAGGACGAATAATTTTGCTGTCTGTGATTTCCAATTGAGCACTTTTATAGGAGTCTTGGATTTTGCCGGTGAATTCCTTGATTAAACAATCAATGTCATCCCCCGAGTGTAACGTTGGAATTGTGTACTGTATGTTGTGTAGAGCTTTGGCAAAAGCATGCCAGTCGGTTTTAAAGGCTCTTTTGACTGATGTGGTATAGCTACTAATGTCGAGTATCATCCTGACCGGATTATGATCAGAAGATAATTCATCCATCACGGAAATATCCAGTGGAGCACTGGTATTTCTGAGAAGGAAGAAATCTATGATACCCGTCGAACCAGCAGTATACCGTGTTGGGGTACTTGGAGCTGCTATTTGGAAAGGGACCCTGTGGGCCAAGTTGAATATAACATTGCCTATTGTATTTGAATTATAGCAGTTCCACGCGCGGTGTCGTGCGTTTAGGTCTCCACCTATAATAATATGTGTACCAAGTGTCAGTAGGGTGTTAAGATCAGACTCAACTACCATGTGTTGCTTCGTGGGTGGAATATAGGTAGAGACAAAGGTGTATGTTATGTTGGTGTTTGTTGTGATGGAGATAGCTGTGGCCTCTATGGCTAAAAGCTGTGGGATTGTAATTTGAAAATGGGGGATGCAGCGTTTAACAAGGAGAGCTGTACCTCCACCTCTCTGGCGATTAGTGGTAACTTCTCTATTAGACCTGTACACACAATAATTGGGCACAGTTATGGGGCTTGATGGGCCAAGCTTGTGTTCCTGTAGGAATAATAGGTCGGGGCTGTGCTCATTCACAAAATCCCTAAGTTCATTAATTTTGCGAGATAAACCGTTTGCGTTCCATGTAATGATATGTACAAAATTATTTACAACACTATACATTACTCAATATTGTTTGAACCAAATACACTTTCAAATATTTCAAACATGATAAACATTTTA
Organism: Stegodyphus mimosarum; assembly: GCA_000611955.2. Lineage (NCBI taxonomy): Eukaryota > Metazoa > Arthropoda > Arachnida > Araneae > Eresidae > Stegodyphus > Stegodyphus mimosarum. Next base: position 457,769 of record KK114520.1, on the reverse strand, counting down.
TCTATTGCATGTTCAGCTGCCTGGAGTTCAGGCATTCTGTTATTAATTTTCTTAATAATATTTACAAGAGAAAAACCCTTAAACATATCAAACATTTCTTTTAAAAATTTAAACATATCAGAGAACATATTTGCACAGGATTCAGTGCTAACCTTATGTTTACTGTTAGATCTAACAGTATCTACAGTATTTACAGTTTTAGAAGTTTCAGTAGACTGCTCAGTAGAATTAGGAGGCTTTTGCACTCCTTTTACCGCATTGGCATAACTTAGTCCAGGGACTATATTTTTAGCATGGTCATTCTGAGCATTTACAGTTTCATTTTTGGCATGATTATTTACAGATTTATTAATTTTAGGGAATTTCGGGCACCCACGGTAGTTTGCGGTGTGCCCAGGTTGTTTACAGTTGCAACACAGGACGTGATCTAATTTTTTGGCTTTACAGTTCTCAGTTTTGTGCGGGCCGGCACATTTAACGCAGCGAGGCTGCAGTTTGCAATTCTCAGCAGAATGATGGAAGTGTTGGCAGTTGTGACACTGCACAACACTTCCTGAGGCATTATATGAAGAAACAGTAACATAGAAACACATAAAATATGTGAGGTCGTGTATTTTTTCTACTCCAGGTCGATTTTCTAATTGCACCTGAAATAGGGGCATGGGCACCTTAGATTTAAGTCTGTGCATCTGAGCAACTTTGCGGACTTTATAGCCAAGCAGTTCAAGTTCCTCCTGAATTTCTTCTTTTGGGCAGTCAATGGGGAGGCCCCGAAATACAACTTTTATAGGTTTGTCAGCCTTTTTTAAGATTAAATAATAATCTATTTTTTTCTCATCTAAGTACAGGGTTATGGCCCGGTGTTCCGCTTCAGTTTTTGGGAATATCTTCAAGAATTCCCCATTGATTTTAGCGGCAAATTCAATTTTCATGTCATTCTTTAACTGCTTAGTAAAATCAGAAAATTTTATACTAGGTTTAACCATTATTGGTTTAACTTTAGGAGGTGTGACCTCAATTACTTCTGGCTCACCCTGTATTTCCATTTTTTCAGTATTGAGAGCTTCAAATTGATTACTTGTATTAATATCTATGTTACATTTAACTATTTTAGTTGGCCTAGCCGGATTTTTCGGCTGAATAAAGCCATCAGCGTCAGTAAGTTCTTTGGCAGTACGTTTGTTTTTTTTAGAAGGCCGTTTGGGCTTAGGTATATTTTCCATAACTGTATTATCATTTTCAGGTTGAACATTAACAGCACTACAAGTTTTAACATAAACAATATCATTTTCACTATTAGGATTACCAGAAAAATTTTTAACAGTACATAGATCATTCCTAATATGATTAAGCTTATCACCTATTATACGATTAGAAATTTCAGATACAGACATATTAATAACATCAGGGTTAGTGGAACCATAAGTCTCGCACTTACCTTTCAAAATTTCCAGTAGTCCGTCCACGATTCCTGATTGCAGTTGAAACTGTGCAGTCGTTTCCGAGTTTACATTATCCATATTAGCACCACGATATAAGTTCTTTTGTCCAATTTTAAGTGCACGAGCGGCAGTTTTTAAGTTTTCAATAAGCTGAAGCACATCCATGTAATCCTGTAATGTTGTTGTATCCATATTTATTATTTCGCACCATCCAGGTCCTAGCATTTCGTCTCCGAAGGAAATAATTTCCTGAGGAATATCAGAAACATTCATTTTAATTTTGTTAAGCACTTCCATGACGGTAGACGACGGCGGGTTGTTCCCCTCCATCACCACGTGTATCACACAAAATCTGCACACACTAGTCGCAGGGCAAAAACCGAATCCAAAAACCCAAAAACTGAGTCTGATCGCGACTTTACCGCTCGACCGCTGGTTGGCCTTTCCTTGCCTACTGAAACTCGCGTAATGAACACTTTTCCATTATTTTATCTTCCAAAAATTATTTATTTAACATTCCTAAGAACTGTTATTGTGTTCATTTTCCATAAACTCTCAACGTAAATAACGTAAATAGTCGCTATTGCTAGGTCGATATATAAGATTTTTTATTTACCTGCAGTATTGTAAAAGCGCTTTTGATCAATAATACGTTAAGTTAATCAGCTAAAAGATCATTTTACTGGACTTTTTACCTAGTATTTTGCAACGAGTGCCATTTTATGCTGTGAGTAGGCTGACTATATGCATCAACATATGAACTATATCAACAAACTTACGACTGTAAGTATGAACGGAATAATATGGTGCTTTTTACGTTCCGTGAGTTTGGTACGTTTGCCAACTTTGCTCTGTTTATAACAGAAGCTGTAAATGGATATATTTTGGAGTCAGTTAAAAATTACTGTTCTTAACTTGTAACCTCAAATCAGGACTTTTAGGCTTATTTGATGGTCTTTGTTCTTATTTTCTTTCTCAAGAAAAGTCTTGTTACATTGTGAGAAATAGCTGGATACACTTGCTTGAAGCTGTGCTTGTCATTTGAGAACGAGCAGTGGCAATACTGCACGGAAGAAAACACTGTTATCTCCAGCGCGCGAGACTGTATATCGGAAATTCTAAAGATATGATGTTTTTAAGTATTTTTTTGATTTTGCTGTTGAACTGAATTTTACATAAGTCCGAAGAGCATAATATTTAATGCCATTTTATGCTGTGAGAAGGCTTAATAAATTTAATCACAAAACGTTCATGATAAAAACAACTTTGTACTTTCATTTATGCAATTCTGCTTTACTAATGCAGACGCAAAAGCAGCCGGAACTTTTAGAACTGAATTTTTTTTAGGTAAAATTTAATTTTATTTAATAGCAAATGTTTAATTTTATCAGATGGAAACTGTAAGTATTTAAAAGTTAAATAGCCTCTGAGGTTGATAAAAAGTAATCTAAAATTTTCGAAAAGATAGTATTTTTTAATTTATTTCATATGGTGTAAAAATTAAATTTTTAAAACATTTCTGAGTCGCATCGCTGATGTGGTCATTACATTTTAGTTCCTTTTGTTTCATTGCTGCCCGCGGATCACCCCTTCAAGTTGTATGGTATGTTAAAAAGCAGAACAATGGTGAATACAAAGGATGACTAACAAAATGATAGCTTATCACAGGAAAAAATATTAAAATCTTTTGAAAATATGAAAAAAAATATATGCTTTTAACAAAGTTCCTCTAAGTTACGTTTAACGACAAATTTCTGCCATCCTTTAGTGCAAATCGGATGGTAATAGTAAAGGTGAACTCCTCAAAACAGGTATTTGGGGGAAAAAATGCTAAAGAAATATTCGCCATCTCTTGAACTTTACATTATTTAACTCAAACTCCCGTAGAAATGCCCTAATTGCGTGATTCCCAAACTAGAGTACTCATAATCAGTGCCATTTTAACAGCATTATGGAGCCCCGGGCAAACAAGTGTGCTGGAGCCCCTACGACAATCATTCATAGACATGAAATGTAAGTGAAATGTAAATGGATTATTAGCATGGGCACCTATGTTCGTGGATTCCCTGGACAAGTGCCCAGCGGGCTCTTGCATTAGGTAACTAAGACTGCTCTGCTGGCAGTCTAATGGCTGCAAGCCGTAATATTTAGGAGTACGCAGAAAAGACTGAAAATGGCAGTAAAAGCATATACATCAGCAGTGACCGGAAGAATAACTTCTGTAAAACGTAAATATTATAGTAAGTCCAGATTTAAATCTGCATCTTACATACAACCTCTGTGAGTTGAAATTGATGCCAAAATACTGTTTCAAAGCACGCTAAGTATAAACCTGAGCAAATTTCAGGCACTGAAATAACTGATTCGAGATTATTTAACTCTAACAAATCTTGTTTGCTATTAAACCAAATGGATGTATGGCTGGCTCATATACGTGCGTAGTTCTGGTACTAAATGCATCGCTGAACAAAAGCCGTTAGAAGTAGCATGACGTTTTCAGTTTCGTCGGGTGGGATACTGTTTATCCAAGTTACTTACGTGGTGGGAACTTTGATGTTTATGCGCCTAAAGTGCTTTTGGAGATTTTAAAATATTTTCATATAACGATGGACTCTGGATTCAAAAAAGGATTTCACATATTCTTCTGCGGCATACTAAAAGTCAGAAAGTTGCTGCTTTTGTGACTTATCTCACTCGCGTGAAGATGACGTCAGAACAAGGAAGGTATTTTCATGGGACCAGACTTTAAAAACTAATATGAACCTTCAGTTTTCCGTGATTGAAATAAAAAGGAAAACTAATTTGTCTTTAAATATACTATTGTTAAGATTTTGCGTAATAAAAAGGTTTTTGTGGACAATTAAAGACATGCTACAGAAATTAAATCTTCTATTTTAAATTCGCAGATAGACCTTTCCGTAGACATTCTTGGTACTGTGAAACAGAAAATGGCAAATAAAGATAGCAGAATAACTGAAACCTAAATATAACTGCATACTGCCGTTGGATGCTGCGCTGCGAAAATTCAGAAATATTACATAAAAGTCAAAGGTGAAAGGACTTTGTGTAAGAATTTTCCTTATGCAAGATTGATATTTATTTGATTATGGCAAAGTATAATTGACCTTTCAGTCTAAGCGCAGAGATGCCTTTGTGGAGGAATTTCTGAAGGAAACTTGCTCACATTCATGTTATACGTAAAAAAAAAAAAACACGAAATCTCCCATGCAAAAAATTCAGAACTAGAGTCGAACTAACTGCTCGGTAGTTGGCGGACTTTTCTTATACAAATAATTGCTTTTTAATGGCTTCTGGAAATATGTGTCTATGTTTTACTTATATGACGTATTTTCTGCTATATAATATTTTCTACTAAATTCGTTTTACTTGATTACTTATTTTAGAATTTTAGCATATTATTTAGTCCAACAGGCTATGTAAATAATGCGAGTCAGGAAAGAATTAAGACGAACTCTTATAAAATGTGAATGATTGAAGCGGAATTAAAGTCATTTTCCCAAAAGCTACAAATTCAGAATAAATAAAAATAAAAGATTACTCGAAATTAAATTTTATAAGCTTCGTTATTTTGGCATCACTACTATTTCATTTCATTGCAATAATAGCATTCTTTTTTTCAATAATAGCATTCTTTTCATCAGAAGTGGTTTTTTCAATGGGATAATGCAGAGAACGATGTTACATGAATGATTTTTGGAACACGATGAGTTTCAAGTATTGCTATCACCTGTAAAACTGAATTCAGCATTTATGAGAAATTTTTAAATAGCAAATTTCTGTAAAAGACGGCCCCATTCGCAATTTCCATGATTTCATATATATATTGATAGCGTTTAGGTAATAAGTACTAAAATATCTATAGAAATCTTGCTATGTCTATGCTCTGTTGTAAGAATAAGAGACTTAAATTGTATTATGCAAATAGTCATAATAATCTCTGAAGCTCTTTGATATAAATGTTCCAATAAGTGTCCGGTTGGAAAGACCATTGAGTGCTAGTAGTTTGTCCCTGATTCCAGGGACTGCGACTTCTGGGTTAAACTGGTTCGTTGCGTGTGACCTTTAAAAAAAAAAAAAAAAAAAACGTTATTAATTCTGTTTTTGATGTAAAAATATATATTTGCTTTATAAAATCCGGCAAAGTAATCAGAACTATCTGCCTTCTTGGAGAACTCTCTAAGAAAAACTGACTTATATTTACGTTGTACATGGGAAAGAAAATTCTGTTGGCTTATTCCCTCGGCCACTGACAGTTATAAAGTATTATAAAGATTTAAATTCCCTTTAAGTCGAAATTTATAATTGTACCTAAAACACCAGTTTATATTAACAAAACTACCATTTAGAAAGTGTAAGATTGCTGCACTCAAGCCATATTTAAACAAAAGCTATTTAATATTCGCTTCCGGTTTACTAGAAGTACTTTATCCTACATTAGAGTTTTAATCTTTCGAAGTTTTGATCATACTTCTGATCAAAACTTCGAAAAACAGATAATTAAGAAATTAAGATAACAGAAGAATAACTTTCATTATAATATCAAAAATTTTACTTCATCTTTCTAACATAAGGTGACCTTGAATTTCAATCAACTGCACTTTCTCTAAGTACTGTATGGATCGCCAGATGGCAGCACTCTACGTACTTTTGTAGCAGAACGTAAGAATGCTCTCAGTTCCTTTCTGGTCTTTAAACGTGGAAATGATGAAAAAATTTTAAACTATTCCAGAGATTTCACTTCAAAACTTAAAAAGAAACTTTAGGCATCTCAGAAAATTTCTTCATTTTACTGATTACTATGGATATTAAGAAAATGCATCTAAAAGTCCTGATACCTAGCATGGACGGAAATAAATCAGTTAAATGATTCTTGCGGAGCTGATGCGTTCTGGTCTTGATGACATAAGAAGTATTATAATCAAATTTTCAAATTGTTGCAAACAAATATTATTGGTTTCTGTTACATTTAAAGAAATTAAATTATGAAGAATTTGCATGAATGTAGGCATATTTGTCGCATCATGAGAAAACAACGGTAGAGCCATCAGGTTTTGAATAACGTACATGGGCACCTGGAAGACCGATTTTTGAATTTCAAATTTGTTTTATTATCTATTTCATATTTTGTAAAACTTTAACGAATTTTTGGTTAACAAATTCAACGATTTCAAAGCGAGCAATGGCAACATTTATATTTCCAGGGCGGTGAGAAACATTTATATTTTCAGGGCGCGAGACTGTCTATCGGAAATTCTAAAGATATGCTGTTTTTAAATATTTTGTGATTTTGCTGTTGAATCGAATTTGATGTGGCGTAAGCGCCAAAAACGTGATATTTAATAAATAAAGTAAACACACAAAATGTTAATAATAAAAAGACTCCCCCCCCACCCTCCACAGAAAAAAAAAAAAAGCTCTGTAAAAACATCTCCGTAAGAAAACTGAACACTGATATGATGAACTGAGGACAGCAGAAAAATGTCTGCCAACACTTAATGCCGAATCGAGAATCCGAAACATATACTGGTGCGCTGCTTTTAAAGATTTGTAATTTTGGTGTTGAACTGTATAGGCGTTAAGTGCGAAGAAAACGATGCTTAATAATATAGTTAAAAAAAAGAAAGGAAGAAGGAAAAGAAAAGAAAGGGGCGGGGGTTATTTTTCAGTGTACATTAATCCTCATCGAAATTTTTGTTTCACAAATGAGATATTTTGTTTTTAGCTACTTAAAGCATCAAATATTTTACTAACAGAGTTGTACACAAAGTTGTTTACGTAGTACAGAGTAATAGACCTGTGTAACAGAGTTATACACATAGTACACATAGCTATTTTACTGACAGAGTTGTACACATAATTGTCCAAAACCTCCCACAATTTGCGCTAAAACCATTTTCATATCTCTATATATTTGTCCATATTATTTTGAGAAACTGCAACTAATAAAGTGCCATAATTTAAGCAAATTAGAATTTTTTATACCGAAAGAATGAATTAGCGAAACAACACTTCCAATCCCTTTTTGCTAGAGCAATTTCATTAAGGCCCGTCATTTACGAACCAGAGCTTTTGTTGTTTTCTTATATAATTGAACTCGGATAATATAGCATGTTGGAAATCATTATATGTCACACATTAAAAACGAAATGATTTCAACCATTAGAAAAATTTTAAAAAACACAAACAAATTTAGATCTGTAGAAAAGAAGTGTTTTTTTACATATCATTTTTATTTTATTAAAAAGTATCTTTCAGTTCGATTCTGATTAGTAAAATATTTTTAGATAGTTTCCGAATATTCGAGGGATGGAGATTTTTGATCGTTCAAACCAGCGAACTAATGATGCTTCCATTTTTAGAGGCTCGATACGCAAATTCTCGTCCTCTCTCAATTTTACACTTAGAGATGTAATTTTAACTGCGAGGATGATGCTTAAAAATAACTTTGGTATGTATATCATACGCTGTTAAATATGCATCCTTTGTTAATAATGCTTTTACATAAGCATCAATTATCTGTGCTTTTTCTTTTAACGGCCATTTTCTTATTTTTATCTGGGTTATCTTTCTTTTTAAGTTAAAAAGTATTGCTGTTATGAATGATATGATCCTTTTTATACGGGATTGGATGAAAATTTCGCGCCTTTTTAGCACTATCATAATCTCATATAACACCCATGGAAAGATTTTATGCTAATTTATCGTGTGGGAAAAGGGCAGTATACGTCCCAGGCGAGAAGTATTTTGGTGACCCCCGACTATTCAAAAAGCGCGTTATTACAGTTACTACTAGTATACAGCGAAGAAACCGTACGAATGTGTATATGTACAGGGTCACGGATAATTGAAAAGCACGGATAATAAAAACTAGCAATTTTCATGCATACTGTACGTTTTATTTCTTAATAATCAGTAATTTTACTTTGTTTTCAGAACGTTTCAATATTTGTCGAATTTCACTGAGTATTTTTAGAAATGCTATTTTATTTAAATCCCTTTCTGTCGACGAAATCCAACAGAGTTTCCGCATAAGTCATTACTATCTCGGATTAATATAACTGTCAGTATCTACTTCGTTTATATTTTCAGTATCACTTTGTGCCTTTTCTGTTCTTGTGACATTTGGAAAGCTAAGTAATTGTAGTGTGTTTCTTTATTCATTTTTTAGTTCTAAAATTTTAAATCAGTGTTTGAAAGTAAGAAAAGGAAATATACTCAAAATACATACGAAACAAAAAGGAAGGAAAAAAAAAAAACTCAACTGGAACGATGCCTGATTGTTTCAGTTGATCTGATCAAACGAAATCTGATCAACTGAAACGATACTTTAGACCAGAGGTGGCCAACTTTTGTCTACAAAAGATCTACTTTGTTCTAAAAAATGCATCGCGATTGACCCTTGATTGCAGGCGCGTTTTAAAGAGACGAAAGGGGTGCAATGTACTTAATATATTAAATTATTATTATGCGTGTATTTTACATTACAAAGCAAACTGTTTATGGACTAAAATTTAAATATCCAGATAAACTTAAGCAACAGATTTTTTGATTGACAATATTAGCAAAGAATTAAACCGAAAGGTAGAAAAAGAATATATTTTATTACTTAGTGAGAAAATTGAATTTTCAAGTCCTTAACTAAGGAATCATAATTAGGTGTATATCCTGACAAAACTAACATAAAGTGTCTTCAGTACGTGTATCAGTCAACACAGGAGGTTGTTTAGTCTTCGCTAACTTCAAGTAGGAAAATGCCGATTCTCAAAGGGAAGCGGATTCGAAACAAGAAATAAATATGTTTTCTTACATTTGGTGATGCTTGGATATGTTTTTCGGTTAACATACTCCCAAAAATCATCTTCAAATTTTCATTTTCAAATACCTTGGCTGCGAGTGCTTCGCCAATCCAAGAGGCTGGGGCTTCATTTTTCTATTCAATTAAGGATTTTCCTATGAGGTTGTGTACGCATGTTTCCCTACCCGGGGATTACTTGAGGTGCCAAAAATAGCGTGATAAAATTCACGCTGATGCCGACCTATATTAAAAAACAAAGTATCTAGATTGCCAGAATTCTGTACCTAACAAAAGCTCGGGTTCCTTTCTACAGTAATTGTAGTTGCACTGCTCCTTTATATATAAATGGAACTGAAGAGTTTTGAAAAATAAAATAATAAATTTTATGTAATAAATAAGCTTCTTCAACACGTGGCTACTGGCTTTGCGTCTTTAAATATTGATCCCAGATATGTATTTTTCAATTAAAGAATTTCCCCAAAATAAGGTCTGGGATTTTATGAAAATCATTTGCTGTGTAAAAGGTTCTTGGAAGGAAAAACACCGCAGTCTTTCCTAGCCACAGTTTTGCACAGTCATTAGATTATAATGATGCAGGAAACTGATGAAATCCGTAATGCCCTCGCCACGAACGCTTCGCCTTCGAACACCAGACCTCCCGACGACGAGTCGAGCGTGCTTGCAGCTACACCACGCAAAGGAGGGAGAAAATAGTTTATATATTTCACCTTTTAAAAGGGGAGGAGAGAACTCGATCGTTAAATCCTGGTGGTGACGAATTATTTTCTATCACCTTTTTAGTTCGAACACCGTTGAGCAGTCTCTAGAATTTTTTAATGTCAGGAAACTGAAGAAATAGGCAGTGCTATCCCCGGGATTCGAACTCCGGATCTCCCGAATATGCGTCGAGGGTGCTTTCAGATACAGCACGAAGGCATGCGGAAAGGAGGGATAAATACTTTATAGTTTTTTCATAAAATTCTGTACCCTGTGCATAAAAAACAGTATAACTCGAGTTATATGCCTAGGATCAATATGCGTCAGTAGTCATTTTCATGAAGCACCTTGTATATATTGCTTTTGAACGCACGTAAATTAATGCATGTTCGCCCGTGAATACATTATATTTCCTTCAAAATGTTAGTCTCCAAAATAATAATTTTATATTGATTACCCGTTTTTTACTGCAATAGTAAACACAGAAATAATTATCATAATAGTAATTATCTTAATACGATAAAGAAAAGTACAATACTAACACTCATTTCATATAAAAAATATAATACTAAAAT
>KK114520.1:420318-444173 GCA_000611955.2 Stegodyphus mimosarum | reverse complement strand
TACTATCCTGGAATTTTTTTTAAGAAACTCTCAATTAAAAACAATTTAAAAAATTTAAATAATAAATTTTAATAAATTTTAAATGGAAAAGTAAGAAAACAAGTCTTCGCTCAAGGCTGCTAATGTAGTACTTGATTAAGCTCATAAATCAGATACTGAGACTAAAGAGTACAAAATTAAATACTTAATTTAAGCTGGTACTCTAAAGCCTTATATTCGATAAACTGCAATAAAAATATACACAAAAAATGTTTAAATTACATGATTCTAACAAAATGCACTAAAATAAAATTTCGTATTTGTTTTAGCTGTCACAGCAATTTTGCTTCACATGCGACTGAAACTGAAAAGGTGCTGCTAACACTATTGAAATTATAAACCGAGAGAAAAACTCAAAGATGAGTCTAAATGAATAGAATATAATCTTTCTTATACAAATGAAATTCCTGTGCTAACATTTCTAATTTTCCTGAACATTCTCTTAAAACATTTATTTTCTTTCAAATTCTGTTAAACTACGTCATTTATTAAAGAGAATCCCCGATTTCATTTTTAATTACATTTAACAAATAATGATGTGAAAACTTGGAAATTTACTTTTCACTTTTTAGTACGTTTAATAGAGATCATAGAAGGAAAAACGAAGCACTGCCTCTAAACATAGGAAAAATACTCTCTATAATCTGTATATCAGTAAAATAAGTTATTTCAAGTTTCTTGATCTATACAATGGTGCAAGATTACATTCAATGTATTTAAATTCATCTTTAACAATTTTGATTGGAAAATTCGTTATTACTAACCGCCCATCGACTGAGTTTGGAAAGAGCCAGAAATTGATAGACAAAGTTGCAGATTAGGAGACAAATTTATTGAGAACATTATCGCCCAATCTTCTGATGTTGAAGAAAAATAGAAATTCTGCGATGATTAGTTAGATCGTTCAGCAATGATATACGCAAAACATGTAAAAAACTATTTAATAAGTAACAAAACAAAACAGCAGCAGCAACAAAAAACTATATTGAATTTTGGGAAGGGGGAAGAAAGTAAATATACTTTAATGTCGTAATATGACAGCAAATTTTTAGCTGAAAATCATACAAACGCAAAATTTCAAGCTCTCAGTAAAAGTGTGTAAAAATTTGCCATCAAAATTTGACCCCAGCCAACGAATTAAAAAAAAAATAACTACCATATAAAGCACTATAGAAAAGAGAAGATTGTTTCAAATAGAAAAGTTTCAACAAAGTGAGCAGTGTTTCTAGCTATATTCACATAATTTTGGGGAAGAATATTGAACGCCGCAGTAGATCACTTTTTGAAAATGCTATAATCTAATTTGATTTATCATTTAAAATAGAATGAAAACTTGCCCATTTTTTAACGTTGCTTGATGCCTCACTCATTCATCCAATTGTAATATAGAAAGTTACATTTGTATTTATCCTGCTTTTGTTATGACTGTTCTGTTATGACTACTCGTTGTAAGGATTTCTTTATAATGCACATAGGGCGGACTCGTTATACCTATAATGTGGACTGGCGGGAGTTGTGAGTTGGATAAACAATGAAACTCTTTATTCAGGAGTACTTATGACTGAGGATGTTGGCATTTTCCTGGTAAGTATCTGCTTTTAATTTCAAATATTGACAAAAATGGACAAAGATATTTAATTTAACAAAAGCATTATTCATACTTTTATACATCTAACTAAATCATGAATAGTATTTTCAGTAACATTATAAGGTATTTCTCCCGCCTCCTTCGCATGCCTTCGTGGTGTAGTGGTCTGCATGCTCGACGCGTAACCGAGATGTCCGTGGTTCGATTCCCGGCGAAGGTGTTGCTCATTTTTCATGTCTCCTGCATTCAAATAACCTAATGTCTCTGCAACATTTTTTATCTTAACGATTTTTGCATTGCTTTTACAAATACAAGAACTTATATTTATTTTCAAAGTTGCCGATAAATCGGAGAAATAGGCTTTTTCGGCCGCATCATTGGTGTTTTATTACATTTATACTGAGACATGAGTATACCGATACCTCTTCCAAAAAGAAGAAAAATCGTAATGAAAATTTTTCTAATGTTTAAGTAGGTTTAATTTTGGCCCAACTTCAGGGCACCAAAGTAAGAAATTTCCACTTTGAGGCCTGGTTCAATAAAGTAATTAACTCGAACTTTAAGGAATTTATGTGATATGGAAAATCAGTTGTTTCAAGTATTAGCTGAAGAACGTTTGCATTTTAAGTTCACAAATTTATTAACTGAATCGCAAATCCGAAAGCTTTTTCTCCATTATAGCAATAGCTGTAGCCACCCTATTGGCACTATGATAGACAAGCCGGCTGCCGTACCATTAGGCCCTGGTTCGAATTCCGAAGAAGCATGGGTGTTTGTAAGCGTGTAAAAGGATAATGTTGAGCTGAATATCCTCTCGAGAGACTGATCGTAGAGAAAGAGGAGTAGAAAACTTTTGGATCCATCTCGCAGGAGATTCTCCATCAAAACTGAAAAGCATTTAGGCAACTTATACTCTTCCGTATATCGTGCCCAAGGTTTAAAAACTGTAGGCATATTTTGGCTAAGGTTCAGATGGGGAAGATAGGTACCACAATAACTGTACAAATATATTTCAGCTCAGCTGAAGCCGGGAAAGACTGTTTGCTACTTTGGAATGAATTAAAAATTATCTTCTGTTATTGTTAAAATGATCCACATTTAAACATCGGATCACTTCACATTTAAGCTGCAGAAGAATTAGAATACTGAAAAAAATGATAAAAATTTTATAGTAGGTTTTGAAAAACAAGAACAAAATTTTGTTTTCTACTTAAATGGGTAAATACTTACTTAAGTAGTAAAGTAAGCTATATTGAGAATCTTCTTCAGGTATGCCATCCCACTTTTGGCAGAAATAAGATCATTGAATTCAAGCCGCACCCTAATCCCATGTCTTAAAAATCTGAATAAAAAGTGCAGCTTAAATTCGAAGTAATACAGTAATTTATTATCGTAGAATATGTACTCGTATGTTTATAATATATCATATTCTATGATATGATAAAACTTATAGATCATGCATAGATATATATGGATTTGCTTCCTAAAATAAGATTACAGTTTGTGTTTTTATTAATGAAAATGAACTACTTTTAAGTACTGTTAAATTAAATAAAAGTGTGCGTAATGTCGATATATTTTTGGTCCTTGTTGAGATGACGTAAGTTTGGGCCTAGAAATAAATTCGCTTTATATTGACAGTGAAGATTTAGCAATGTAAAATCAAATATTTGCATATTATAAGTAAACTCTGTACGTACGTATGCAGTAATGGATATAAAGTACCTTTTCTATGTATTCCAACCAAATGTAATTACGTAAAAATAAACATATATAACAGAAAAGTATACATGGAAGGTAAAAACATAAACGCTTATCTATGTGAAGGCATATGAAAATAAGTCATATTGTTTCAATTAACATATGCATTTATTTATTTGATGTAACAAGCCATGCACATTGGTCAATTTTATACATTATTTTATCAAAAATGCTTTGAAAATTTTCAACAGTCTTTCGGCTCTTATATCGTTTTGAAAATGAAAATTTCGGTATTGGTTAATTGCAGATCTTAAAGTATTTTGAAATTTTAAGAATCATTATAATGTTAAAAGCTTTATTCCACGACAGCGTTATTTATATGCAATTTAAAAGAAAACTCACGTAATATCTGAAACCGCTGTATAGCAGTGACCAGCAGCGCTCAAATATGAAAGTTTCACCAACGGAATCAACAAACAGGTCACTTTTATTATAACAGACTTTTATTTTATTTTATTTATAGTAGTAGTTGCTGATTATTCATTAGTGTGTGGAAAACACACAACACAAACATAGAAAGAATTAAAAACATACGAAATAAAATTTAAAAGCATATGAAATTAAAAAAATTCAAAACTTATTAAGCGGAACAAAAACCATTTAAACGTGCTAAAACATTAAATTAAATTGAGAAATAGTTAAAAGAGGTCAACGAATCTATAAAGTTTGAATCATCTGCTTTGTACATCAGTATATTTCCAAAACATTTCTCGGTAAAGATGGATCACAGTTTTTGATGTGCTTGGCATCAAACACGTTAAGAGAAACAAAGATGCAACACAGATAAGATTAGGAAGAAAACCAAATTTACATAGGCTATTACAAAATTACATAGGTTACGTAGGTTCAGTTACATAGGTTATTTAACTCGTTATGCAATCCTGATCCGTTTTCTAAGACTAAGAATTTAATTGAATGAAGTCTCCAATCCTTTCCTGAAAACGAACTCATAAGTTAGAGATCGATTACCTAATGCAAGATTAAGTACCTAATTCAAACTGTTATGCAATGTAAAGTGATGGACCGCCCCGTCGTGCTCTCTGGGTAACACAAAATCCATCATAGTGGCAGAGAGTAACACTGTGAATAAAAAATTCGTATCTTTTTCCTTACATTGATCCCTTTTAAAGGAAAATGGTTTTCTTCATTGATCCCCTTACATTTTTCTCTGTAACATACAGCGTGATCATAATATAAACAACTGCACATGAATAACTTAAAGATAACACCTCGACTAAGAATACGCACAAAATTTTTGAAAAAAAAATGGTTTATTGGATTTATGTTTTATTGTTTTCTGTATTATTATTTTGTCTAATTTTAGAAATATAAACGAGTTTTCAGGAGCAAAACCACACATTATAATTGCATAAAAGTTCAATTTTTAATTAATGTGATAACTACTCTTGATGAACTGATGCGAGTTTTTTAACACTTGATATAAAACTGCTGAATTCTTAAATCACCTCCTTAAAAATATTCAACTTGTTTCTTGTCTGCCGTAGTAAATTATTGACTTGACTAAAGCCCGCTTCAGTTAGGTCAGAAGGAAGAAAAGTCAATATGGCTGGGCAATTATACTATTTTGAGTTATTTCTGTCGGACGATTTAGCTTACAAAACTTACAACTACCAAAACTTAGCGTACACATGTGTTTTAAATCACACTTGTGCTTGAACATTGTCTTATGTAATCAGTTCTTCTTGCATCAAAATATAAAGATGAAATATATCACAGTTTAGAGGTTGGCCGTGCTGGCACAATCAAATTTTCAGTGTCATGGAAGCGAACATAAACAAATTTTGAATTTTGCAGTTGTCTTGTATATAACAATATATCTTTTGAGAAAGTTTTGCGGTTTTCATAAATTTTTGGTTGTGTTTTCTTGTGTTCCAGCGTTATCGTTTTTTATATTGCACTTATTCCATGAAAAATATATTTAAAAGAAAGATTGATTTCAAAATAAATTAAAGAATTTTTGAGTAGGTTTTTCTTATATTTACTTTACATGATTTCCCCTTTACTATACGATATAGCTTTATATATAGGCAATAAATTATCAGCTTTATTAATTTGTTTCGTAATCAATACGATTTTCATTATGCCGATCAATTGCCAGTGCATACTCGGTTATCGACCCCCAATCGACCACTTGATCTGATTGACTCTCTTTAAAATTTGATTGACCATCAGGAGATCAATGCCGACGCCGTCTAGAGCCCTTGCTATGGATAATCTTGCTTAAAGAAGATTGATTGCATTGCATTGTTTTATTAAGGCAAAAAACTGCACGGGAAATTTATTAAGAGTGAGGATGATACAAGACTGTTTAAGGGTACAGAAACACTGAGTCATGATCGGTTCAAAACGTTTGGTCACAGGAAATGTTTAATATTTTTGCAGTCTTTTACATTCGAAAGTGAAACTCATTGTATTAAAACATGTTGTAACTTCTTTGGATTAGGGTTTCGAACATAAATTCTATCGGAATCTTCTCTCCCCTCCCTGTAAAAAGGAACAGGCGGGAAAAGTGCTCCGCTCTTAATGTAGTGGAAGGAAAACCATCGCCGAAGACAACGCGCGGGGGGAGATGGAAGTTTCATCATCGGATGCGATCATGGAACGATTCCTGCTCCGCCGAAGCCCCTCTCTCCCGGTCGCCCCTCTATACGATAGTCTGGAGCCCCCCTCTTCAACGTCACGAAAAGACTGGCCGCACTGCAGGATGGTATAGGGAAATATTTCGACTTGCGTCTCCTGTGCCATCCCCCTCTCTTTTCGGAGTTGCACGTAGCCCATCACCCCTGTCTTGCACCCGCAATGGAATGCTTGACCGATATTATGGCCGGATATAAGGATATCGCGTTAGACACGACTTTGATTCAATGTCGTTTACTAGTAATAGCTCGTGTTACATTTTAACGTGCAATTCACTGTGTATTTCATATGGAAAATTTTTGCAATAGCATACTGTATTTGCTGTTCTGTTCTGTAAATAAACTTTTCTGTCGGGTTCAAGAATTGATCAAAAGGTATTTAAAGTAAAGTACATAGAATTAGCAATTACTGAGGTGATAGATTAGCTGAACTATCAAGTCTTTTAATGAAAAGCAGCCTTTTGCTTAAGCCGAAATTTCACCTTTCAATTCTGAATTCACAAATTCTTAATTACAGTGCTAACTGCTCTGCAACAGGGATCTTCAAACGTTATTGACTCGCAGAACTCTTTACCATCCTCAGAAAATAAATACTGAAAAAACATTGAAAATATACCAATGTTACACGCACTTTATGTGAAAAATGAAATTATTATCTCATTGCAGTTTTACTCTTAAAAACAGATTTGCTTCATATTAGTTTAGGTAACAATAATAACAGAGATAAAAAAAATAATGTTTAACTAATTATTTTAGATAGTTAGTTGCGCAGTCCACCTTGTATTTAAAAATTTTTTAAACTCTTGATTTCGATTTGGAGATCCTTAAAGGAGTTGCTTGGAAAAAGGATTATAGAGAATATGGTTTTAAAGCAGTTGCTTTACAATGTTGAATTTAGAATGAAGCAAGTGATATCTACTAATATTTTCCTTTTAAGAGCAAACACATTTAAAATTCCCAAAATGAAGTTAAATATCATTGATATTTTCAAGAAATTGTAAGTTAAAAATTTTCAAAGATCGTGTGAGATGAAAAAGATAATTTGCACGTGACTCAGTTTTGATTCTGTAAAAGACAGACATTACAGTTTTCCAATCGGGAGCTCCTCTTCCTATGATCTTGCGTTTCTTTACCACTCGCATAATGATTCCACGGACAGTGAAGATAATTTTCATGCACTTTCATTTTTAGTTTTTTAATTTACCTGGGAATCCCACATTTTCAAATTTTGGTACTGTTGTAAGGTCTTTATTTTATTCTAATCAATTATTTCTAGTTTTACTTTCCTTTCCCTCCTGATTTCAGTTTCCTGCCGGAATGTAAATTTGTTATGACGTAAATGCAAATCTAAAGCCAACCTTCTGTGCAGAACTTCTAATGATGCAAGAAGGAAAGATGGTTTACTTACTCAGTATAGTTCGATTTAAGATCCGAAATGAACAATTTCGCTATAAACATGAATCATCACAATGTCACTATGATCAGCGGTATGTCTTGAACAAATTCTTGCTAATCCACCGGGAAAAGCGAGCCAGAAAGCCTTTACATTCATGTTCGTGAAGCGAACAGAAAGCCATTACATTCATGTTCGCAAAAAGTCTCAAAAGAAAAATTCGGAATATTTAACTGCGTGGAGGAAATAATATTAGGAGGGATAGAGACTACCCTAAAATTCCTTTAAAGCAACACAAAACCACGTAAAAAATGACAAGTCTTTTAAAAGCACATTTCAGAATTCGGCTAGTTTTGGATTTATCTTAGTTACGTTGTCTTAGTCACAGATTATAACCATGGTCAATTAATTAATTAATTATAGGTTGAAAAATTAAGAACTACTCAAATGTCATTATATTCCTGAAAAGATTCTTTTTTCATCTCCCCAGTATTCAAACAATTATAAAACCGAACTGAAAACCGATTCGAAAACATACCTTCATTAGCTGAAAATATTGGCATTCATCTGGAAGCAGCTGAATTGTTAAGTGTCTACAATTGGCAATTCCAGAGGTATGTGATCGTATCTACTCCATCCTTTTTTATTAGAATATTTAAAGCAATTCACGCTTTAAATATTCTAATGCGGCCTAATGAGTAGATGGCAGCTGTTGCATGAGGCCTACCACATAAAGATAAGGAATTCATGTGTGCGGTCCCCCACAAGTTGCAGTCTCCGAGCTGTTACGAGGGATGAGAGGACATGCTCTGACATTTCAGAAGAAATAACTTGTTCAATAATGCCACCACTAGACATAAGAAGAGTCATAAATTCATGATCAGTCTCAGGAGATTTTGAGGACCTGCACTGAGTTCTGTCAAGACCTCTCGAAATCAGAAGGTCGACTAACCAATCATCCTATAACTCTTCTGTTATCATTTTCAACTGTAACGAATCAGAGGATGTAAAGTAGAATAAAAAATTAAGAGGGCATGATTAATTCAAACTGCAAACTGAGGCAAGAACTGAGAACGCTCTTTAACCCTCGACTAGAGAGACTCTGTCCTCTAGCAAGATCTTCACATAATGAGGACAGTAACTTTACTTGCAATAATTGTTAATTGTGAATGCCGTTACGTGTTGTTAATACAGCTTCTCATAGATTTATAATGAATGTGTTTTAGTTCTATATGCAGTAAGTAATACGCAACTTAACCGAATCGCAAACCAGTCAGTAACTAATCCTTACAAGAAGACGTCCCATCAGCGCAGCGCACAGCCATCACCCTACGTCGCCACCCCAAATATTCAAGAGACACGATCATGAGCGCAAACGTTAAACGAATAGTTTCCGTTTACTATTTTATGACACTTTTTCCATTTTGAAGTAATAAACAATTTGATTTGTTGTAACTATTTTTCTTAAAACGTTGGTAACATTACATGCAAACAAGTATAGTTTTCATTCCCTTTGAGGCTGCTTACGCAAGAAGTAAAAAAGCGAACTATTCAATTTTATTCGTGAGAGTTTAATTTTAAGACCATTTTTAGCATTTTAATCTAGTGCTAGACAAGAGTGCTAGACTGAAGAATATTTTTTAAGTAGATATTGTTGCATTAAAGGTTTATTTTCCAGTTTAATGCAATGCGCTTTAATCTTTAACCATAAAGAATATGTTAATCTATAAAATAAGGCTAGCATTTTTCTTGATAATTTTTCGCTGCGTACGACAAGGTTGCTTCAAATAAAGCGTGCCAAATAATTCATAATTATAGTGGCGAACCATTTTGGCCTTTAGTCACGCAAACTTCCCAAGACTGATGCTTCAGAAGGAGACTGTTGTGGTTCTCAAGCGGGATGGTAAAGAAATTTTTCTTCTTCTAGACGAAGCGGGAGAGGATAACGTGTCAAAACAACTTGAATTTATGCCCATAAAAAATTAATTCTGTTTAAAAAGATCTTCGCGCTTTAGTAAGTTTCTTTTGTTGCGGTAAAGGAATTGATTACTACAGCATTAAATGCAGGGACGCACTGGAATGAGGTCAGCTGAATGTTTTGGTTAATTGTGTAGATTTATTTATTTCACTAAAGCTCCAAATTAATTTTAGGAATAAGAGATTTTAATCAAATTGTGAGGAGCTTTTGGTGCGGCATTAGATTTGTTTTCCTGCGTGTCTGCCTTGTGTTGGTCAAGTTAGCACACATTAACCGAACTTGTTTTAATCGAATTTCAGGCAAGATCGGAGGTAAAAGGGAGAGAAGAACTAGTCGATAGATGCATTAATGCCAAAAGCTGGAAAGAAGTGTCTTCTGCGTTTTTTTATTCCATTTCATTCCAAGAATGAAAGCACAAGGTGTAAAAATTGAAAAAAACTTATTTCTTCGCTAGCGTTTCCTTTCTAAATGCTTGGTACGAAACATTCTTATCAAAATAACTTCATTTTGTTAACAATACTCTCATTGTTTATTTAACTTCATAAGGTTAGGTTATTTGAATATGGCAACAGGGTTGAATTTCATCTGTGAACCGTTTCGTGCAAAAGTAAAAAATTACGCCCCATGGAACTACAATATAAGCATTCTAAAAAAAGATATATGTTCTTTTTTAATGATTGTTTAGCAAATCAAGAGTGTAACTCAGTAAATGACACAAATACTTATAATAAGTTTTCACTTCAACCACTTCATTAAAAAAACAGTTAACTTGAGTATAAATCAGATGAATTCTTTTTATGAACTTTAAGTTCAGGGAATTTTCTAATTAATTCAGACGCATCTAGACTGTTACTAAGTTCTTACTAAGTTTCTAATGTAGCGAGGATTTACAATCTTGTTTGAGATGTTGTTGTTCGCAAACAGTTCTTGATCATTTTTAGTTTAGAAAAGCTATGTTCCCTGGATGCAACACTTACTGGAAGAGTTAGGAAAATTCTTAGAGTGATGTTCAAGTTTGGAGCAAAACTTATTTTTGTTATGAATTTCAAAACTTCCCAAAGTGGTAAATCTTTTTGCAATAGAGAACACACTTCTGATATTTCATTACAAAGTTCCAGGCTGTTTATTTCTGATGACTCTCCGTCTGTTAAAATGGTTTCCTAACTTTTGCAGTTGACCAAACTTACAGAACTGACACTTTTTAGTTCATATACAGGGTCCGCCAGTGAAGAGAGAAATTTTAAAAGTCCAATAGTTCATGCTCACAAGGGGAAGGGGAGGTTTTCGATTATTCTCTGGCATTTAATACTATTTATTAAACAGGGAGCTGAGGTCGGGTGTACAGCGTACTTTCTACGTAAAATCCTTTTATATGAATGGTGACTACGTGACTTCAGTCGATACTGGAAAGATGAAGACCCAGGTTAATGACATGAAAAGGCATTAGATAGACTGAAAATTACAGTGTGACGTGCGCTTTCATCATCTAGCATTAATAGGTATATTTTTTCCAAGTAGAGGAAACGCCACATTTGTTGGGCGACAAATCATACTGCTGGTGTTCAAATTCATGCACTCTCACTTGGTCAAATCCGCGCAACTAGTTGTTTGCTCTTTCTTCATCAACTTTATTTGCTTCATCACAGATCACTAGTGATGATATCGAGGGTCTGTTTTGAAAGAGGTACAGCCAACCAGTGGAACAACTTAAATCTTGAATGTCTAAATTTTATGCAATCTCGTTTGCTTTTGACTTAATTATAGGGCCACTTAAAGGTACACTGGAAGCACGCTAATGATTGAACAATTTCAGAAGTAAAATTTGTAAAATTTCGACATTTTCGTATTAGCACTGCGAAGTCGCTAGATTTGTTCTCAAAACCCGATGCAGCAGCATTAATTTTTTCTGAACCTTAAAATATCGTGGATATGGCAGATTTGGCAATTCCATACTTTTCGGCAATTGTACTTTTCTTCAATGCACCATGATCTACTTCGTCTAGGATTTTAGTTTTGTTCGCAGAACTAATGCTTGTTTTCTTCTTCTTGGCCATGAATCATTCTCTTACTGCTTGCAATTAAAAGTTGTTACGTTCTTAAAGTTAAGTACCATCTACATGTGTGTCGAACAGTGCCGCCAGATCTTTCGGGGAAAAAAGACATGTTGGTTCGCGCTGAAAATTCATATGTAACTAAACAACAATCCAGTAAATCTATGTAAATATTTTATTGTAAATGCAAATTATTTAAATTTTAACTGGAATTATTCATTTAGCATACTCTATCCTACTGAGTTTTAGAAAAAAGAGAAGATACTAACTCGCCCGATGACCATTGGAAGAAGAAAGGTAAATGATTTTACATGATTAATTCAGAATTATTCAAAATTTAACGTTAGTCGTACTAGCTAATTTTTAAAGGATAAAAAAGCACAGCTGAACACAGAATTACGTTTCTTGATTGAAGCTTATCGTTAACACAATTGAAGCTCATTTTTGACGCGATGATCGCAATTGTCGATCAGTGTTACTAATAAGTTCTTTTAAATGCAAGTTATTTACCAATTTAATAATCTTTAAAGGAAAATGAGTTCTCAGGTTTTGTTTGAAAAACCAATGTATGAGACTTGACGGATTAAAAAACAAAAGTACGTGAAACTTCTCCTAAAGATTTGTAATAATTAATTAATTAATGTTAAACAGTATCTCTTTTATTTAGGAACGTCAGCAACGTATCTACCTACTTTATATTCTGTTCATGAAATGTGCAGCTAATTATCTGCTTACCTATCTATGTTTGTGTGCATCCCTACTACGATGAAGATCTAGCTAAAAGAATCGAGATTCGGAGGACGAGATCCCATTAGTCATGCTGACTATGTTTAAAAGAATACAATGTATTCTGTGAAGTTTTCAATTAAACGGGGCGAATTTCTGGAAGAAATGAAACAACAAGAAAAATAATAAACAACAGGAAAGAAAGACAAACAACAGGGAAAAAAATAAGAAAAACTTCGAAAGTTGGTGTTAAATGATAAAATCTAATGACGCAACGGACTAAAGGAGAGTTCATAATTCCTTTTAACTGAAATTCGCGTTAATCGATAAAACTTTCCATAAGATCATATACACCTGTGCCGGGACCCAAATTTTGTTCATGTTAACCCGGTGTTTGCTTTAAGCTAGTTCGCGTTAAAGGGGTTTTACTGTTCAACTAGTTGATATAATTTTAAATACATTTAATATGAAATGTAGACAACTAATATTTTTTATGAACATTTGCAGAATTATTTTTAATCCGTGGAGGATGTTTTTAACGCTTATTATTTCACATAAATGGGATAATGCAATTTGAAATACATTTCTAATATATGCAATTATTAAATCTAACTGATAATTTTTATGAATATTTATATCATTACTCTGATTAACAAAAGTTGTTTCAAACGCCATCGGTATCAAGGCATGTAATATTTTGCATATTCACTTTAAAATGCATAGTTGTTTCTAAAGAATAAGAGATTGAAAGTAGCTGATTGAAGCAAACTGAAAATGATTGGTTATTGGATTCACCGATTTAATATTAGTTATCGATTCCGTTTCTGCTAAGCCGAGTTTTAATTAAGCGGAATTCAGTTAAATGGAATTTTAACTTATTCCACGTCTCAATTAGTCACCTCACATGTGTTATTTATAATAAATCACACACATAAAGTTAAGTACATAATGCACATAAGTTACCGTACATAAACTTAAGTGCTTCGCAAACAATCTGACAGCTGATTTAAATGATGCTCTTAGATAAGTGCAAATGCCTGTCCGTTTGTGTGTAATGGGAGAGTTGCTGATCCTCTTGAGAGAGCATTCTAGTCCTATTAATCCAGCTCACGCATTAATGAAAATTCGCACGAGCAGGTCTCGAATACGCACCAAGTGTGCTGACTACTACACCACGAAGGCATGCTCGGGAGAAATACCTTATAACTATAGTAAATAGTTGGAATTAATTCCAATTTATGCAGGTTCCCAAATTTAACACGTTATCTTGTTTTTATTGGTATTAGAATAAAGTTAAATGCAAAAATATTTATTGCGTGAATAAAACGCAGTAACACTTTTTATTCAACAAAACTAGACTCTGTTTTTTTTTAACTGAGATAAAATAACTAATTAAACAGAATTATTATTTAATCTTTCATGCGTAACTGTTAACCTTCCTAACTTATTTTAATAAAAAACTTGCAAAAATAATTAAAACCACGTAAAAAATTAAGAGCAGGTTTGAGAATTCACATCACTCATCAGCAAACTTTTCTCATATGGGCTTCAAAACACTCAACATTAAAAATTATTATAACCTAACTTGAAGAATACTTACATTAATAAAATTCTGAAAAGCGAATATGTAAGTCTGTATCTTTTGTGCATTAATATTTATTTCTTAATTGTAGATGATATGAACATGCATGGCGTTGCCAGCTGTGGAGAAATAGGACGTCATGGAAAATAGTATCCTGCGTAACATCCACAACGGAAGGAGAGATATATAGTGTCAAAAGTCAGCTATATTGATTATGATTTAATGTTGACTTCTATACGCGATTTCATTGGCAGAATACTAGGAACAAACTGAAGAGCTGCGTATGGTTTGCCAGATAATAAAATGGAAGTGAAAGAGTTATTGCCATTTAAAATATATTGCTACGAAGAAGAGAATAAATGGTCGATTGCTCTTTTATTGACTGACAATTTAAAATACTATTGAAAAAAGGGCGATAAAATGAACACGGAAAAAAATTTATGTCGCACATTTTTCAAGTAGCGCTCTCGATAAAAAAAATTAAAGTTATGTTCCCTAAAGTTTAAAGAAAACAGAGTAAGAGTAACTAAATATTTTAAACTTAGTTACAAGTGATGTTAGAAAGATCGGTTTTGTAAGTAATAATGCGTGCAAATAGAGAACACGAATTTTGAATGGACGTTATATATTTATAATATATGCGGAATATTATATTCAGAAAATGTAGATAAAACAAATAAAAATGGAGCTATATTGAAGCTATATAAAACAAATATTGTATTAAATCTAAGTAGTGCTAAAATAACACAATGTACTTTATTTTTAAAGCAAAATAAGATACCCACTATGCAAGCAAGAATCTCTTCATTTTAGTTTCTAATGATAAATTTAAAAAGCCAAAAGTAATAAAATAAAAGCCCTGAACTTAGTTTTAGTACATCATGTTTAAAGAATCTATTTATAGTGGCTAAAATTTCTTAGTTTGGTTTATTTAACTAATCACGCGAGGGCTATCTGCCTAAGAAGAGGGATGCTTTCGTGGAGGATTTCTAAGAGATATTGGCTGGCATCTACGTTACACATTGAGAAAACCATGAAAACGCCCATGCAGCCGGCCCGTTTACTCAGAATCGATCACAGGTTAAACTACCAGTGTCGAGCGATTATACTGCTCCATCGCTAGTCGAAGTCTAAAATTTCTTAATCAGGAATTAACTTTACATTTGTGTTTAATATAAAAAGTGAAAGATTTTCTCTGTTGCTGTCCTATAAAAGGGAAGAGTGTAAATTTTTTGGTCTAGTTAAAATTCATAAAACAGACTATTATATATATTTTCTTGCGCACTTCTGTGCTGGTGAGCACATTCCGTTAGTAACTGAAAGTGCACGGTTCGAATTCCAGTTACAGAATAGTTGATTTTTTCCGTTTCTCACTCCCGAAAGCCTTTATAACTTCCACAGTACTGCTGCCAATGTTCATAATTACTAATTAGCATGTTATAAATAAAATGCATTTTAAATTATGTCATTTAATTTTATTACTTAAAATAAGAGTTAAATTATTAAAAGGTTTACCACTTTTGAATGGCTCGGTTTATTTCACAACTGTAACTTAATTGCTAAAATTCTTATGATACCTCGAAAGTTAACACTTTTAATGATATTACTACGCAAGTCATGTGAAAGATAACGATCCATTTTTTGTTAAAGATCTATCTCATGTCTTATGCAATAGCAGCACTTGCCGAATCACACGGGTTTAAGTGCAAAGTAGCATAATATAATACTATAATGCACTAACTCCAAATTCGGAAAGACACCGCAAAGATATTTCTGATGTTAAAACATTAAACTCATAATAACTAGAGAGGTGACGATTATAATAATTAATTACATGTTTGAAAAGGTTATTCGTAAGTATTTTAATTAACAACTCTTATTTTTATCTAAGGCATGTTTTTCTTATCTTCAGCCAAACCCTTGCTATTTAAGAAAGAAACTGCACTTACACATTGCTAGATTATATGAAACTAGATTATTAGAATGAATTTGGCTATAATTGTAGTAACAAATAATGAGGAAGACATTACCACGGGATAATTTAATATTTCGCTATGCAATAAATTAATAGGTTAGTTTTGAGAGAGTTCTTGTAACTGATCTATACATGTAACTACATAAGAATAACAGTATTATGCAATCGAATAAGGAAGATCGGTGTCCCAAATCTCTACCTGATGGTGTAAGATACATAGGTACTTATCTTCCAGGTATGGGCTGAGGTTTCATTAATATAATTAGGAAGAGGTGGAGAAACAATTCACAAGAAGTTTGCTTGTAATAAAAGCCTTTAATACGACATCACATAAACTATGCACATGTGCTTAAAAGTAATTTAGCTATTAAAA
This sequence comes from Stegodyphus mimosarum, assembly GCA_000611955.2. Lineage (NCBI taxonomy): Eukaryota > Metazoa > Arthropoda > Arachnida > Araneae > Eresidae > Stegodyphus > Stegodyphus mimosarum. The sequence goes on along the minus strand of KK114520.1, from coordinate 428,050 downwards.
ATAAATAAATTACAGTTGCCGTTTATGTTGTCCTTTAAAAAAGTCAAAAGAAATTTTGATGTCTTAAGAATAAAATAAATCCAGTTCACTGCCCTCAGAGCTTTTTCTTTCTCTATCGTGATCTGCTATATCTATGTTTATCACAACAGATTTTAATCTTTTAACAAAGTCAAATTAAGGGTCTAAATGCATGGGACATTCACATTTAAAAGCACTGATATAAGGAATTCCAAATGTGAGTGTGACAATAAGAGTTTGCTCAGACTGTTCCAGAACATTTCAAAAAGATCACCACCAACCAAACCAAGCTCTGTATATCCAAGAAACTAAACTTAGTAAATCATAACCAACTTCAACAAGCTCAACTCTGTAAAAATTAATTAAAGACCCTACAGCAAATGATCCTCCTCTTTAGTGCTGATACTCAAACAGCTATCAGCAAATAGATCATTCAGCCATTCTGTTCATTGTAACAGCTTTGGCAGTAGCAAGAGATACCTGTGTGCCTCTAGAGATAACAGTGATTCAAAAGAGATACCTTACAACAACAGCGCAGAGTCAATGGATATCTGCATGTTAAAAGTAGTATTTATTCCGTTGAGTTAAATTATATCAGCTTTTCGGAGCGAATAAAATGCATGTTGCCTGTGGCAAGCCATGCATTTTGGGTCTATAAGAAGCCCTTAACTTTTTTATTTAATACAATAGATATCATTTATTCCAACTACTCAAAGTGCATACATTTTGAATAAGAAGATTTCTGATGACAATGGAAGGTATGTTTCGCATTTGAAGGTGATAAATTAAGTATCTGTAACTCTGCTAAGACAGTATATTTATTCATTTGCCTATAAGAAACAAATTCGCGTCCCCGTTTGATAAATAATGTCTAAGACAGTTTTCTCCCCGACTTATATTTTACGGGAAACAATTTTTAAGTACAGTATATTGAGATCTCTTGTTTTCATAATAAAATATGTATTTTGCTCTAAAAACAGTAATAAAAGAACGAGAATAAATTTAATTAAACTAGTTTGAGAATGAGCGGTTATCTGACTCAGTGAGTCATTGTTAGGTTTCCCTGCTTAAGTCGGTTGTCTATGAAGTGGAAAGTTACTGCAGTTGACTCTGGCAAAAGATTTGAGAATTACGATGGTAAATATATTACTTTGTTAATCTGCGTTGTAGTTTTTTAGTTTTGTTACAACAGCAAGCTGTATTTATTCTGCTACAGTCAGATAAAGAGATTATATTAATAAAGAAATGTTTAGTGGATTTTAAATAGCCTTTTTATTTCCTAAAAATGGGTTGTAAGAATTGGAGCACAATCAGGCAATCTGCAAAGGACATTAACCGGAAATATTTTAAATATAATTATCAAAAAACTGAAATAATCAAAAGTTGATAGATGGAGGATATGAAGCAACTTAAAAATGCGAATAACAGGTGAATTTAAGAAACTTTGCATAAGTTTATAAAAAGTTTAAATAGATCACACGATTTTCCTTTTTTTTTCTTCTTGTAATCAGAATTCTAAAAATATGCAATTTGAATCAACTGTCATACATATTTATTTTAAATTATTTTATTTAAAGACCTTACTTGCAACTGATATTTTACATTTGTAGTATTTTTCATTGTTAAATTAAACTCTTTATATTCTTACAAAATACAGGAGCAACTGATGGAAAAATATAAGTATGTCATTTCAGAAAAAGTCCGATTTTGTGTCAAAACACATATGTTAGAATTCTGCTACATAATAATCCTAATATAGTATATCTTAAGTCGCGCTTTCGAGACATGAAAAACGCAAGTTAAATTTCGTCAATCGGTCGGGAACGGGAGATGCAGAACTGTTCCTTTATTGTGCCAAGTGTACATCAATTTATGTTTGGTTGAATGTTAGTGCTAAATTTGACGATATAGAGCTTAATCTGAAGTTTTAGGAATTCATTTCAAAAAGGTTACATAAAATGTTACAAAAAATGAAAACTTCACTAATTTAACAGAAAGCTTTATCATTTCGAATAGTTGACAAGAGAATTTGTAAAAGAAATCAAGAGAAAATGATGATCACATAAGATACTTAAAAGAACGTAAGAAAACTTTCATAAAACTAAAAAACTTTCATAACGTAAGAATACTTTTCTGTAAAATGAATATATTTATACATATATAGTGAAAATAGTGAGGATAAAGAAATGCAGAAACAAAATATGTTAAATAAAACAAATAACTCAACATAAAATTTTACATCTGTATATATTTTATTAACTCTACCAATGAAAAGTAAAACGAGTTAAAAATCAGTTGAAAGTATAAAGAATTTCTGAGTTCATTTTAACACAAGTAAATTTTTAAACTGACGTAGTTTCCCATTATATTTTTCATTTTATCCTTTAGTAGGTAATAAATAAACAACTCGTGTTTTATAAAGGCGGAACATTTTCTAAATCTTAAAGTAAACCATCAGCGCTGCTGTTCTTTAAATGGATTACGTCGTAGTTTAATGGTAAATAAATACCGTTGAAAGCGGCTTTCATCTACTTTTATAAAATCGTTCTTTGCATATTTTCTCTCCACTTTCACTAATAACAGCATTAACTTTTCCGCATCTATTTTGATGTCATTCGTAACTCTATGGCATGTTAATATTACTGCATAATCCGCATATCAATCAGTGACAGCAAGCTACAAATGCAAAAGCTATTGTCAGTACAACTTCATTATTTTAACAGAAAACTTTATCATTTCAAATTATTGACGAAAAAGGAGATGACGTATAAAAGTTGTACTTAGCCTAAAGTTAGGCTTTGAAGCTGTTGAAAGAAGTTACTTTTAAAAAAAGATATGGATCCTAAAACAGAAGATAATAAGATTAAAATTTCAGTGTTTTACCTGCGCATTATTTAACAATGTACCGATTTAATAAAATAATTAGCAAACGTTCAAATAATTTAATATAGAAACTGAAAAAAATAATAAATATCGCTAGAAAATTAAACGAGATTCTTGCATGAAGAACATTGTTATCCAATTTTTTCTTATTTTTATTCACATCACATCATACACAAAAACATGTTAGACTGAAATAATACAAGAAGGATATATAATAATATAAGAAGCTAACCTAGTACCAATACCAATGCCAATATTGAGTAAGTTAAAATATCCGTTATATAGAATTCTAAAGATTTGTTTACATAAACATTTATCGCAAGGCCTGCCGGGAAAGAATTCAGGCGACAGAAAACCACGGTCGTCTGATCACATGATAATTTATTTTTAACAGAAATATATTGATTATTGTCAAAGATAAATAATCTGTACATTACAGCTCTTCGAAAGTAGTTTCAATGAATTAGCTCGTAGCTTAATTCATGTCATTCCTTAAAAATATGTAATCAGGATTTCCTTTCAAAACTTCTCAAGTTCATTTTAATTTGGATTTAATTTATCATTTAAATTTTGTTTAAAGGAAAGATTGTGTAGTAAGTACGTAATATGTTAGAAGCATTGTTTATTAATTACTTTAATGCTATGAATTTTCTAAAACTATCAGTTAGATATATTGCAATTTAAGTGCTAGATATATTGCTAATAATCTGCACAATAAATTAAATAAAATAAAGAGATTTTATTACACGTCGAATGGCAAAAATACTTGCCAGATAACGTTAAAAAAAGTAAAAGATCTTATGTCAGTGCAGTGGCAACACTTACCAAATGGATTGTATAATAAATAGTTAGGTAGCGTAACTTAACGTAACATTGAATTAACGAGTACAGTTTGGATAGTCTTTCATAAAACATTTCAAACATCGAAAATTCTCAAGTTATTGAAATAATTTAAGAAAATGAAGAAATTGTAGAATTTAATTTTGTTTTTGTCATATCTGAAGCTACTCGTGTTAACAGATTAAGAATCAAATTTTAATGAAACTCAAATCAAGATAATATCGAGACCTGTAGTTTACTAATACTAAATCTCTGCTGCTGTATTCAGATTAGTAGGGGAAACAGAAACACATTAAGGAATTTTAGACTACGTTATCACAGAATTTTATTAATTAGGTTTTTGTGTTTAATTTAAATGCCAAAGTTTCACACAGAACATTTAAAAAGCAAATCAATTACCAAAACATGTGATATATAAAGATTAATATCTTTCATTAATTATAATGATAGTATAAATTTTTAAAAATAACTAATTTCTCTAAAATGAGCATTTTGTTTGCAAATAGTAATGAAATATTGGGTTGAAGATGCGGTTTAAACATATACTTTGCTAACAATTTTCTTAAAAAGTGTGAAAACGTTATTAAGAAATTCTGTTACTTCTAAATAGTTAAAATACAAATAATTTTGTTCCAGTTACGGAATACATGTTTTCATTAATTACAATAATGGGATTTGCAGTATTTCAGTTTATAACAGTTAAATATATTATTTAAACCAGGAACAAGATTTCAAGAAATTCATTATCTCTCACTTTGCCAGGCCAATTGAAAGATATAGAATAATTAAATTCGAATGATGAATGAAACATCTTACGTCTTATCAAATAGAAACATTCAGAACCGCAAGATTCTGAGTGCTGCCATTTGATAAGATTAAAGACAAATTAACACCTTATTCGTCACTCAGTGACAACATTTGCCAAGGCGAGTGAATATGCCAAGGCTAATGTTAAATCCAAGACAGCGTAACGTAACATTCATATTCAAAAGTTTTAGAAAAACGTTTCTTAGAAATGTTTCTAAATTAAAAAAAAGAATTAAAAAATTGCAATCAGATTTTCGTTTAATTCCCAAAAGCTAACATCCTTACGCGTATTCTTCCAGAGGGAAATGAACGAAACAGCTGAAGAATTCACTTTTTGATAATTAAAAAACCTGATATTTACGACACATGACTTCCTCGTACGGAATATTAAATTATACGTATTTTTTTCCTGCATTTCATTTAAACTTATTTCCTCGAATTTCATTAGAGATATATTTCTCATTAAATTAATTCATTTCTCACTTCGCGGAGAGGCAAAAATACACAAAAATTCAAACACCTTCATTAAAAATTGAAAGATATAGGAAAACATAAAACACCAAATACAGTTAAAACAATTAAAAAAACAATTTTTACAATTAAAATTAGAGTTTATACGCAAAAACAAGAAATTCTGCCAGCAGGGAAGAAAGCAGATTTTTTCAGTCCACAAAACTAAAAGTTTCCTTTTGGTCCCATTCGGCAAAAAGACACTGAAGGTGCAGAAAGACTAAATTTACTACTCTCCTAAATTTCAAATGTAAACAAAAATGACTGCTATGGTAAAAAATTAGGCTTAGCGGCGCTTAAACAACTTTTAAATTGTTGATAATTCTACAACTATTGCATGCAAATTAACTAAAGGTATAAAAACCTTAACCGGAACATAAGAGGAACATAATTCAATCATTTTTAAAGTAAAAAATGCGCTGTTTACCAACACATAAGATTACAAAAAAAAAAAAAAAAAAAAAAAAAAATAAAAAAAAAAAAAAAAAAAAAAAACAATTGATCTCACGGAGCCGAGTAACGGAGTGGGTATATATATATATACATACTTATCTACTTTTAGTGCGGCCGATTGCAATGAAAAGGGAGATCCACAACTGCATGTTGTAGCAGTCTTATATACGAAATTTCAACGTTCTGAGGCTACTCATTTATGAGTTATGCGAGATACACACATACGTACAAATGCCACGTAAAATTCCCTTCTGTATCCATTTTAAATTAGTTTTATAATTCGTTTTGTGGAAAAAGAGTCCTTTATTCTGTCCTTACTTACAGATGTCACGCAAAAAAATCGTTAAATTGCATTCGATAGCGGCCAAAATGGATATTTCGTTGAAATATGATACCCGGAATATTTCGTGATTACAATACTTCCTTTACTTCGTACAAGGAAGTAAAAATACCTATTTCTGCATGTGTACGACATATAAACTTTAAGGAAGGGCCATGGCAAGAAATCCTAAAACCACATTTTTTTTTTTTTTTTACAATGAGAAATATTTACTCGTTCATATTTGTGACATGCTGACTGAAGATGAATTGTAATGATTCTAAACTCTAAGAATTGAGTTTAGTGAGTTACACACCAATGGAAGATCATACGACGATTTCTATTTTCTTCTTAAACAACTGCCATTCGATAAAACCATATCGTCACTGTTATATAAAACTCAAACTAAATTTTAAGAAAGTACTATAATTTTGTGCACTGTATATGAGATTTTTATCATTATCGTTAGAATTTTAATTTTGATGTAGAAAATAATAATACATGAATTAATCAGATATTTTATAATCCCAATGCTACATTATAAAGGCTGAAAAGATCTTTTATTATTCATATTGTTAGCATAAATTTGATAACAATGGTTGCAAAACTTCATTAAGATGCACATTTTGTTTTTAAATTATTCACTTTACTAAAGTGGTGAGTTTTCAATTTCATAATATGGAAGAAAAGATAAAAATTTTAAACAATCTTAACAGTAATCTTAATCTTGAAAATAATACTGACAATAAATTTGCAGTTACCGCCTAGTGAATAAAATAACACCTAGTTTCCAGTACTTAAAAATGTATTCAAAGTTGTACCTAAGAATTACATGATTTTCAATTATTTCTAACTTGAACATGAAAAACAGAAAGAAATATTTTTTTTCCTTTAATCAACATGATATGATTTAAGATGAGGAGACCGATAAACGAAACGAAACTTACAGTAAAATGTAGCATCCAATTGAAATTTATTGCAAGCTAATCAAATTATGAAATAAAACAAGTGCATAAGGAGAATGAATGAACATTGAATGAACAGTTTTATGAATGAACTTAAAGCCAGGATTACTAAATAATTCGCGAGGTACTTGTTAGATTACATTTTTACCATAAAAAATTATATATTTAAGTTAAAATATTAGTTAAGTGTTCTAAAAATGAGTAAAATAGTTTTTAAAAAATAATTTTGCTTCAAATTTATGAAGATAAGAACCAACAAAAAATATTGAAGGTTTTTTAATAGCTAATCCATTCGTTAAAAAATCTGATGTGGTCATCACGTGACTTCCTTGTACGGCCTATTTAATCATACACATTTGTTTGTTAAATTTCATTTAAACATATTTCCTCACATTTCATTAGAGATATATTTCTCATTCAATTAATTCAGTTCTTACTTCGCGGCAAGATAAAACTACATAAAAACTCAAAACACCTTCATTAAATATTGTAAAACATAGAAAACCATAAAACATCAAAAGTTTTTACAGTTAAAAACTGTTAAAAAAATAATTTTTAGAAATAAAATTAGAGCTTCTACGCAAAACAAGCAATTCGGCCGGCCGGCATGAAGACAGATTTTTCGGTGCACAAAACTGAAAGTTTACTTTTGGACCCACTCGGCAAAAGACACTGAAGTTAGAACGCAAACTGACTTAATTCACTATTCCACTGAGTTTCAAGTGTACACAAAAGGCGGCTTCGTTAAACTTGGTACGACTTAAACAACTTTTAAACTGTTGATACAACTATTGCGTGCAAATTAACTAAAGGCATAAAAGCCTTAACCGGAACACAAGAATAAAATAATTGAATAACTTTTAAAGCAAAAAATGCACAATTTACCAGCATATAAGTATAGAAACTGAGGTCAGGCAGCCGGATAATAGAATGTGTA
>KK114520.1:385440-417273 GCA_000611955.2 Stegodyphus mimosarum | reverse complement strand
AGCAGAAAACATCACGGCTGTTTGCCAGAATAACTGCCAGAGTCCGAGAGCATCTATTCGGCATCTTGCTCAGTTTTTCCCCGTGCTTAAAAGATAGTATGGATCTCGAAAACATGTGGTTCTAACAATGCGGTGCCACTTGCTTACACCATGTGAAACAATAGCATGATTACACAAGACATTCCCTGGTCGTGTAATCTCCCGTTTGGGCGACCAGAATTGGCAATCTGGATCGTGGGATTTAATGTTGTAAGGATCTTAAGTTTGACTAAGGTTTATTTTATTTTAAAATTTTACTATCATCTCTTATTTTCCACTTCCGGCCAGAATTAACGCGTGAATATAGATATGAAAATTGCACTTGCTAACGTTTAAGTATTTAAGTTGTGGCTTTTTGCCAAGAGCAGAGTTAGAAGGGGAGAGAGTGAGCCGTCTTGCCACTAGACTTCACACGAGTTTGTCATCAGTTACTGTCGGCCCTTAAGGCTAGAGGTTTTAGTCCTCTCGAAAGCTAAAGACGTATTGTAGTGTTCCGCAGTTTGCGTACTACAAACATAGAAATTTAAAAGGCCAGTCTTAGTGCTAGTCATCTGTGTAAATATTAAAAGTAGCTCTTATTTAAATTTTAGTTAGTTAGTAGTCTTATATTTTTACATCAGACCACAAGTGGTTGGTCTTTGTATCCTGAAGTGCGGGAGCGCTTGTGATATATTGTAATTTAACCCTTCTCATCTTGTTGTCTTTGATACACTCCATAGGACATAGTTTGTAGTCAAACTCACTGTCCAGTCAGGACACGTCATGTTCGGCAAGCAAAAGAAAAGAAATATAAGTCCTGATAACATCTTTGGACCTCTTTGTTTTGTATGTCAATAAAGCGATGACCACCTTAGCCATGAAAAGAAGATTCGACGCTGTATCACTGAAATTCAGCTATATTTATGCCAAACCATGACAGAAAATTTCGTCAAAAGAACACAAAGCCGACGAAGGCATTTATCAGATCTGTTGTTTCATATATGATTCCCACATCTCTGCTCATTTTTTATTTAAAACTTATTATTTTCTGCTGTTGTAGGGGCACCCTTTAAAATATTTTCTAAACCGATGCTGAGAGAAAGTATTAGCGCATTTACGGATGGTATAAACAGAAATTCGGCAGGACCTAACTCCAAAGCAAAACTTCACTCGAATTGTTGCAAACTGTTGTTGATGCGGTTGTCAGAAATCCTCAAATTTGCATCGTACGTGTGTGAAAAGCATTTTCATGTGCAAAAAGAACAAGTTCTTAACAAAATCCACGTTAACAGACCTATCTTCTGAAAATCATTATTGCTACGCCATCTCTCCAGGCTGGTTACAAGAAAATATTCAAAAGCTGGTTACAAGAAAAAGATGCCAGGTGAAGCAAAAGAAACAATAGCTGTCCATCTATTACCAAGTTTTCTTTATGCTTCTTTTATTTTTTAAAAGAACTGCTTATTTAGTGGCTTTTTAAATGTAATATTAAGTAGGAAAATATTTTTAGTTGTCCGCTTAAGGTACTGTGTTTACATGTTTGCTGTAGAACAACTTTTTATTTTTATAAAAAACGGTGTCCTCTGCATTAATTTCATTTTAGAAATCTATTTAAATTTATCGCCCTTCTCCATTTGATAGTCGTCAACACTAAACTGGTCGCCAATGTTCTTGGCAGTTATTTTCCAATCAGTTTTATTATTTTAATCATAAACTTAATTAATAGAATTTTAAATGAATTTTATTTATGTCCAACTGATAATTTTATGAGCATTTACGGAATTATTTTAATTAATAAAAATGCTTCTAACGCTATATGTTACGTATACCTATAAGCATTTATAGTATAAAAACCTTTTGTTGCATCATCATTTAATCTGCTTTTAAATGATCTCATTGACGACATTCTAGTTGAAGTATAGAACAAACGTGACACTTAGCGCTAAAGACTTCCAAGAATAAGACACACTTCTAGAAAAGACACTAAATTTCGTTTTCCAAAATAAAACCTCAAGTTTCTTAGAATACCGATTAGAATGATGCAAAATGGAAAAAGATTAAGAAATTCAAGAAATAGCAGTAAATTATGCCTTGTCTAAATCTGTTAAGAGAATAAATGGATTTAGAAAACTAAATGGTTTTTCTGAAAACAGAAGTGCGAGCTGTAACGACGTAATAAGCGAAGTCTTCGCTCTGAATAAGGCCATAAAAACGGGCTGACTATAGGAATAAGTATTCGTGATATTTCGGGATCTTCAAAATGGTTAATCAAATCGCAATAAGTAGAACGATGTGTTTCCATCTAACTGGTTAAAGAGGTTTGATTGTATTTTATTGAGATTCTAATATCTTATGAAAGTTACAACGAAATACAAAACCTTAGGGACATAGTTGTTTTGTTCTGCAATCTTTTGTCCCCGATGGCAAGAGATCAAGTGTTTCAGACCATCTTCTTCACGAAAACTAAATAAATATTCTTAATTAAGTGCCTTGCTAAAACATTTACTCAACTCATCGACTGCCTTAGGTAAACTGAGCCAAAGAATTGGCTTTCTCGATAGCAATTTAGCTAAAAAGACGCCAGTAAAGCAAAGATCTTCTTCCTCGCATGTCAAAAACGTTCTTGGAGTGTTCTCTGTCTGCTTCCTTTATTAGTTTTTTTTCTTTATTCTTCCTGCTCTGGCTGGAGAAGAAAGAGTCCATTGTGACAGAAACAATTTATGAAAGCAGTTATTTGACAAAGAACTTTAGCGTGAATCATTTCAATTTCTTTCCTTTGGATTAACATAATATCCATGAAAAGGATACAGATCTCATATATGGTGAATGCTGAGCTGTTCTTTTTAGTCGAGATGTGAGTATTCTTTGGGAGTTGAAGAGTTATCATAAGTTATATTACTTTTTCTGCCATGAATAATGCTTCCACTAAAAAGCGTAATTATTAAAACAGGGGATTTTTTAAATATCATTGTTATATTCGGTTTTTAAAATGTTATCACGAATTTATGTTTTAATGCTGTTCCTTTTGTAAGTCCTATTAGTAGAATGACGTAGAAAAGTAAAATCAAATTATTATTACGATTATGAACGTTTCAAATGTGCTTTTTAAAGCTTTAAGTCTTCTTAAAAAGTATTACTTCTAGCAGCACTTTAAAGGCCATTGATTAGATTCTGAATTATGATATATAACAATAATGAGCCCTGATTTAGCAACCACCATCCTAAGAAAACCACCTCTGAAAGTTATCATTATTTCTGAGAACATAAATAAACATCAGGTATTGAACAATATCCTTCTGAAGAGATTACAGCTACAAAAGATCGAAACCCTCTACTAACTTGCGTGTTCGTCTTAAAGAGGGTTCACTGTACGTGTATTAATTTAAAAAGTATAGTTAAGTAAATTTTACTTTTCTACTTCCTAGAGAGAAGTGTTTGTAAGGGCTAATTCATAAAACAGGAAGTTTGGGTTTAATGTTTTAACTATTCCCTAACAGATTCTAAGTATTTTTTCTTCTCAGCGCGGCATACCATTAAGGCCAATTTGACTGACTGTCATACGTCATACGTCACATATTACAGTAATAAGAGTATCGACATGTGTTTAGCAAATAGTATACTACATATTGTGAAAGATAATTCAGTGTCGAAGCTAATTTGAAGTACGCAATAAGCAGATACCCCATCTGTAAACTTTGTATACATTTTTATGACAGACCCTGTCTTTATAATTTGCACTTACCAAAGAAATTTTCTAATGCTTCATGAGCTTTCCTTGCCCGCGGCATCTCATTCTGAAAGCGTGTATATTTATATAGAACTACTCACTTAATTAAGCACAAACCTTTACGTATTTGAGAGGTTTTGTTTCTGTAAAAGCGCATAGTGTCAAAACTTTTCAAATAAGCTCCCCCGAGGTTGTATATATGCTTCGATATTGGGTCGAAGTTTTTATTAATACAATCGAATATTGCTTATTTTCTTAAGGTGAATCAAGCGCCACAGCAAAATGAATCAGGGGCCGCATGTGGCTCGTGGGCCGCGAGTTTGATATGTTTGTTCTACAGTATCCGGAAGGTTGACAATTAATGGCGGAGAACGCATAGCTAATCCGTGTGACTCAGTGCATTAAATTTAAGTAGGTTGTTGTATTATAATTAAAACGAGTGACACTGGTTACCATAGAAGCTATTAATCACCGGTAACCTACAGGTCATCGATATGGGAAAGGTAATAAATTTAGAAGATATTAGAACAAAATGAAACTGAAAGTCTGCAGTGACCTCAGTGACATTTGATTTCTGGTAATCTAAGACTTAGCGATCATCGGAAATGTACACAGTAGCAAATTACCAAGAAGCGGGTTATTGCTTTTAAATCCACCTCAGATGGTTAAGTATTTATAATCTCATTAAATTTCGGAAATAATTTAAAGACGACTTTTCCAAACAATTAATTCTGAAAATGGGCTGTTCGTTGAGTCGCGTAGAAAATTAATTAAAAATACAAAAAAATCGCTGAAAAGATAAATTAAAATTTCACGCAAAGGTAACGCTTGCCATATCGCAATTAAGGAATAAAAACCTAATGTACCATAACAACAATTCAAAAATTCTGGAAAGACTCCAAGACTGTGACTGACATTTCTAATGTCAAATTATGCAAAAGAAATCAGTGATTACTGATTTTTAAGGTTTACGGTCGTCGATGCGGGGCAGTGCAGTAAATTTACATCTATTATTAAAATCTAATTATATCGAAGAATATCAGTAAACATCAGAGGCGTTAATCACCGCAATCTATAAGCTGATGATTAACGGGGTCTTAGGCCATTTGGTCATCCAACAATGAAACATAGGTCACCGATATGGGGTGATACAAAATATTTAAATAAATTGTTGAAATGAAGATGGCGAGTACGACGTGGCATAACATAACTTAACGTAACAGTTCAAAAGTTTCTAAAAAATTTTAAGGACGTTTCCAATTTTTAACGTCAGTGTGCTACGGTAAAGTTACGGAATTAGATTCGCCTAGAAGTATTTGTAAATTCTGTTGTGACTGGCATTCATTGATCGCGTAAGTATTAAAATCCTTAAGTATTCTTTATGGCTTCTTAGTACCGCTTCCTTAGCCCCGCTAAATTTTTATCAAGCACTTGTAACTACAAATCACAGAATAATTTAAACTAAACATTTTATATTTTGCAGTTGAAAGGATGTTATTCCTACCGCTCATGTTTACATTAGAATCACATCGCATCTACGAAAACGTAAGGCATTTTTGACATTATTAAAAATTCATGGAGGTTTCTATAGTCTGCTACTTTCCAATAGGAACTTCAAGGCCATCTTCTGCCATCCGATGTAAGTCCTAACTATGGGAACGACGATAAGGCAAATGATCCGAGTCGCCTCATTTTTTCTCTCGCATTTGCGAATACAAATGTTTCGTACGTTTCGTTTCTCCATTCCATTGTTCTTTCCCCATTTGCGATCGTAACGACACAAGTTACGATCGCAAACTGGAAAAGATGGCATCGGCCTTGAAGTGCCTGTTTTAAAGAAACAGCATACAGTTCAATCAACATCGCTTAAAAACCAGACCGAGAGGCTTGACGACCTAAACTGCATAATAAGCGATATATAACAAAATTAAGGAGGTATGTATGTAGTAATAAGCTTATTAAAGTATGAAAAGGAGTTTAAGTACTATATATGTGTATATGTACATATTAAAGAATATATTGTTGATATATTGATTAATGACTAAATTATAACTATGTTAACTGACGAAATTTTATATCCGTTTTATCTAAATTTTTAAAGGCGTTTTTAAGAGTTCATTTTTATCTGACATAATGTGAGTTGAGGTAGCATGAATCTGCATTGCCATGGATAAGCAAAATTTTCAATCATATTAAAGTATACGAAAGTACACATATTATAAGAAAAATTATTATTTATTAAAAACAAGTATTATTTTAATTTATTCGCATGAGAGTTATAAACTTAAAACGATAAGCTGTATATATTTTTATATCTTCTGGGATAATCTGAAACAGCTTTAGGAGAAAAATTTCAAATGAAGAAATGCGTCCTATTAGATTACATTCGCTAAATATTTATTAAATAAACATACAAATGCTAAACAACAATTAATGGTAATAAAAAATTCATCCAAACAACAAAAAGGCTTCAGAAAATGTAATAACAGATCTCTCTTACGCATTTTTATTATTTTTCTTTCAGAAAAAACGAATTATTTAAACTGCTTCCGAGAATTCTGTTTATCTTAAGTAATTGATTTTACATAAAAAAGTCTTCAAATCTCATATTAAATTCAATGTTTAAGTTTTAATTAATAATTAAGCAATTAAAGGTTTCATTAAAATATTCGCGCTTGAAACGTGTAAGTATAATATCTAGAATTTAGGAACACACTTGAAATAAACAATTCAGGTAATGAAAGGAAATTTTTATAATATGAATGCATATTAATTGATTAATAAGAAATCACCGATCGGTTTTTTAAATAATGTAATCATTCTGAAATGTAAATTATCTAATTACAAGTAATATATAAACATAATGGAGCAAAGATAGCAAGCAAAAACGAGATACTTCGATCGGAAATTTTCGTTTCTTGTCTTTAATCTCACATTCATTTCTCGAGACAGCAATGTTCGGATAACCTAACCTAACTAGATCTTGCATAATACTTTAAAATAAAATACGATTGTATTTTCTAAACCATTCGTAAATAATTGTAATTATCATGCGATTCTAAGTTTATGAATTTCACGACTCTCTCTCTCTGCACCCCATGAGGACAACACGCCTGCTGTAATGCTTAAGATGGTGCTGCATATTCTCTACAAGAGAAAATCTAATACTTGTGCATCATGACCAAAGCCCGGGAGGACAAGTAACATAATTTAAACAATTGTTGTTGAGTTACATGGGGGTACAAGGCCTTTCAAAGAAATATATCGGAATCCCGTGTTTCTGCAAGTGAACAGTTTATCGTAACCTTAAAAGTTGCACTGCATAAATTATAGGATTATGTATATAAATTTCATAGAATCGCATACTATGCCAGATATTATAGGAACGTTTTACAGAATATGTGCAAGTATCAAAATAATAATTCACAGAAATACCTAGATACTATTTACAAAATAACGGTTTAGACAATGGGATAAAAATATGCATGTTACAAATTAAAAGTTATGTAAGACTGGGCAATGTAGTACTTCGCAATAGACTAAGTTAGAAGTAATATACTGTGCGAAAGGCCTAAATGTTAACATCAGCGTTAATATATGCAATTACCTTGAGAACTTTCTTTAGACCTTTTCCCATTTTCCACTTATCGAGCTCTTCACGTCTGAAGAATAATTTCAAAGGATCTGACAGAGGTATGTCCTGTGTTAGATGCAAGAAATGTCTCAAATTGCCTATTTTACCGCAGGAGCACTGGTCCGAGTCTTTCAGGCCCAATCCGTGTAGATAGGACTGTGAAGGGCAGTGATGGAGTCAGCACGAAGCTTTCTGATTTTTGAGGCGCCACCGTTCATAGCTTTATGCTGACATTCTGTCTGTTCTAAAATTTTTACAGAGAGCCCACTTTACTGCTTTGAGAATTGAAATACTTAAAATTAATTGAAATAATTGATAATATTTATTAACTGAAATAATTGCCTGATTGCCTTAGTTCTGCCTGAAAAGACAGAATTAAGGTTTCTCAGCTATTCGGCCATTGAAAAATATAAATATTTTCCATCTTCGTGCAGAAGCACAGACTACACCGTCCGCAGGTTTTGAGTCATTGGCATATATTTCAAGTTTTGTTGTCCCTTCTGCTATACTACTCATAAAGACCTTGTAGTTATAGCGTGAAGGATGAGCTTTCGCTGATGTACTGTCTTCCAATAGTCAGTGTTGAGATAGGTGGCATGGTGTGTGTGATGACATCTCTCTTAACCTTAAGACTTTTACCTCTATGCCCCGTTTTTTGCGTTTCTAGATATAGTGGCTTGATGCTGCAAAAGAGAGTATTGTATTTGTTCGTGTAGTCATGTATTCTATGATGCTTAAGAGGCAGGCTGAGATAAGGCAGATAAGCTTAAGAGGCAGGCTGAGAATTTTTCTGACTTAATGCAATTCATTTATTCCTCTTAAATGCTCAGTTTATTAATGAATACGACTATTATATCGACTACTATACAAATTATATATGCTTATCGTAAAGATCCTATGTCATTCGAGTAGTAACACAGTGGAAATTGGTTATTTGTCAAACTGCATGAAAGCTAAATTAAAATTCTTACGTTTCATGAAATGGCATTATATTCCAAAGTGGATCATAAGACGTAACGTAACGCGTTAGCGCAACGTAACGACAGAAAAAATTTGAAAAGACTCCTCTAAAGACTTTTTAGTATGAAAAATAAAACAGATGCCTAATAAGAGAGTCAGATAAAATTCGATTATCCATTAAATTGTCAAAGCAATTTCTCGTTTAGATATTTATCTTTGTTGCACAAAACAAACAGTAATTATTTCCTTTCAAAGAACGAAATTCAGTGCTCTTTATCTTGCGGTTTAAACAACCTAGAACACAGAAACATTAAGGGCTGATAACAAAGCGAATTTCCATCTCTTTTCCGAGCTAGAACTGCGGTACCTGATGAGGCAAGGGTGTTATCCGAGTAACAATAACCGGCCTTATTATAAACAGAAATAGAATGGGTGTGTTACTCTTTCATCTTCACCACCCCCTCACTCCCTGCTAGCATGTGGATTGAAAATCGATGATCATGAATAAGAAATCCAGGATAACACGAGGGGCTGTTCTGGAAGAACTTTAAACAACTTGCCAATACTGAAAGGTTGCTCCAGTTTGTTATTAATAGATCCTGAATGCCAAACAGTTCGATGATATAAAATTAATAGTGTGTTAATACGTCGATAATAGAGAAGAGTGATTCATCAATAATAAATTTATTAATCAAGTGTAACATTTGACGCTTAAGAGCTCGTTTTCCTGATTTTTTTGTATCGTTATGCTATGTGACAATATGTTAAGTTACGCTACTAATGCTGCCATTCGAAGTAACATAAAAATCATTAATTTATCATTGATTGCTTATCGATCTTTAACGCATTTTAATTGCATTGTTTAATAAACTAAGCCATTTAAAAGCAATAAATGTGCTTCTTAAACGTTTAAAACATAAAGTATTTTGACAATGCATACTTAATTGAAAAAAAAAAGCTTTACAATACTTTGAGCATAGTTGCAAGAGCAGTTTACGCAATTGAATGTTTGGTCTGCTTTATTTGACTTTGAGCACTTGAATATAAAAGCACTAAAAGCACTTGAAGGCTGTTTGCCTGAGGTGAATGCTTCTGTGGAGGTCTTTCTAAGAGAAACTGGCTCGTATACAGGTTACAAATGAGGAAAAACACGAAAGCGTCCAGCCCATTCACCGGGTTTAGAATCCCAGACTGAAATATAAGTATAGCGTAGATTTTGAATAAGAAGCTTTTACTTATGAAGAGTAGGGACTTATATCAGATCATCTTCGAAAGTTTTTAAAGTTTTATTCGAAAGTTACGCCAAGCTAAGTTTTTTTAGCTTAATTTTACATTTAATGTTTTTTACTGATAATTTTCATTAAAATTTATAATACTTTTAATAATAATATTATTTTAGAGTACTTTAAAACACTTTAAAATATTACTATTTTAGTTGATGAAAAACGCTTACAACGTTCTATATCACGTTTTTTCAATGAAAATAAACTCATGCTGAAATAGAACACATTTGTATCATTAAGCAACATATGTATTTACGTTAGGAGTTCTATCCAAATACAATGCATTTTTTAATGCAGGATTATTACGAAAGAAGAGTACAGTTTTAATAATTTGTTAAAAAAAGAAAATATCAAGATGAAATTTGAAAGGACAAGTAAGGGCGAATATCAAGTTTTTTCCCAGCATTCCACGCGATAAACATAGGAGTAACCCGTATGCTAGACAGAATAGCCATGTTTGCCGCAGAAAGCATTTAGTTTGACAATTCAGCCAAACAAAATCGGTTACAATGGTTCCATATAACTCAAATATAGAATATAGAAATTCCTGTACGATCTCGCATATCAATAGAAAAAGATAAAACGTGTTCACTGTGCCTTCGAGAAAAATCCAAAGAAATCGAACTTCTTCAAAATGTTGATTCCAGATTCTGCTGCCTACAATTCAGAAAGCTTTAATTCCTTGTAGTTCGGAAAGCAGTTAAAAGTCCTTCTCTGCTAGTTTTAATAATTACAGCACCTACACAGCTCGAAAAAACAAAGAAGACGTGGTCATTTGATCTCCTGAGTTGCGTGGACACATAGTGTTTCCTTTATACTGTTTTTACTAGCGGCTTGCGCAGCCAGCCCCTAAAGCAGAAATTATATATACATATAAAGATTTTCAGTAAGTAGAACTGGTGTAATTTCAGGTATATAGCTAGTCATTAATAATAATAATAAAGAACTGCGTTTATTGAATCAGTAAAGGATAGATTAAATCTGAAAGAAAAGTTAAATATCTTACGCTTTGATTAAATGGAACACAGTGGCTCAAGGAAACAATAAAATTGGAAACTGCATTCAGATACCGCTGAAGACAGGCCACGCATGTAAAATTTTATTGCAAATTTCTTAAACTTGCTTGTTATTTCAAAAATACATGAATTTAGGAGAATGGATTTAAACTTTTTCACTTACACAGAACAGCTAATATTTTAAAATATTACACTTACAAACAGCTAATATTTCACTTACACAGAACAGCTAATATTCTTAATCTTGCTTGTTATTTCAAAAATACATGAATTTCGGAGAATGGATTTAAACTTTTTCACTTACACAGAACAGCTAATATTTTAAAACTCTTTTATTTAATATAATTATGTTTTATATAGCCATTAAATAATATCGCCGCCTTCTTATATCGAGTAAAATTAATTTAGTTTATATATTTGTTTTCTAAGTTAAGCTTGCATGTTACACAACCAGGCATTTTTCATATGATTTTTCGGTTATTTACTGAATCGAATTATTATTAGATTTTGTAGGAAATCCATATTAAGATTTAAACCTTGTGTAGTTTTGCTAAGACTATCATAAAGATTATCATAGTCTGAAAACAAATGTTTTCAGACTATGATAATTTGTAAGACTATTACCTTATTGCATTCCTTTTTTAAACTAGAAGCACGAGTTTAGAACACGAGTCAGGGAGCATTTTAAGTTAGATTAGGTTAATTGATGAAGGTAAAGCAACTCGAGGGCTATCTGCCAATAGGGGAAATGCCTTCGTGGAAGACTTTTCGAGGGAAACTGGCTCGTATACACTTTACGCATGGGAAAACCCCGAAAACCAACCATGCAGCCAGCCCGTTCGCCGGGATTATATTCCAGGTTGAACTAACAGTATTCAGCGACTTTACCGCTCGGGGATCCCAGGGATCATATTACTACACAGTGGTTTACATACATTCTATATGCGGGTGTTTTCTAATGTTATTTCAATCAAAATTAATATGACTCAGATAAAAAAAATCAAGTGCAAATCAAATATAAATTAATCACATGTGACATATAACCATAAACGAGCGTGAAGTCCACTAAGTTGAATTTAAAATTATTGAAAATTTGGTCTCACATTGATTTTACTCTATTGGAAAAGATAGCAGCATTTCAGTTAAAGATGACTCGGATTTCCTTTCTTCCAGCAGCAAAAATATTCTGCATTTTTTTTAAGATTATATTTTGCTGCTTGAAGAAAAGTGTCCCTCGAAATATGTAAAATTTTCCCTATAATCACTTAATATAAGAATAAAATTCGAATAATCTTTTGGATTATAAATAATTATTTACACATTTCTTATGTGAATTAAAAATCCCTTTACATTAACAATTAATTATGCTTTTCTCTGAGTCAGTAATTAACTGAGCAATGATTAAATGTATTCTATACACTTAATTTTAATGGGGGCTGTGCATTATTATGTGTTTCAATTATACATTAAATATGATTTCTGAAACGATTTCTTTTAGGGAAATATTTATAACTTCAAAAGCTTTTAAATTAATGTTTAAATTACTTGTAATATGAAGTTTAAAATAAGTTTATATTTCAGAATTTTTTAAATATAAATACTTTATTTATTTATCATTTCTAGGATGTTCCCTCGGATTAAAAAATAGCATTAGAAACGTCCATAGTTTTAAATTTTAGAGTCATTAAGATATATTACTTTTCACTAGTACATCAGCATCTATTCGTCTTCACTTTTACCGCGTTTATAACGGACACATCTTGACGCACAATCAGTGTCCTTTATGCCAGATCTTTCTTTTATGCCTCAAATTCATTAGTACCCTGCCTGTCTGAAATACACAGTTTCAAAACAATAAGCGCTTCTGAATAACATTTTGATATTTTTCATTAAATAGCATTTTCAAAATAACATTTTGATAGCTAATAAAAAATTATTAATGGGCATACGATTAATATAATTAGTAAAAGCCATTTTACACCATATTGCCTGTGTTGCTTAGCTACAGAGTTTAGTTTATTTATTTATTTATTTATTTTATATTATTTATCATTCAATTAGTTCTTCAAAACTGAAATAAGAAACTAGAACACGAAGCAGTAATAAGAAACTAGCACGCTTGAAAATACATTTATATTTCATTTCTTAATATATAATTCTGTTTTGTTTCAAAAGAGAATCATTTTTAACTTTCATCAATGGCAATTTAGAATTTTGTTTCATTTACATTTAACAACAAAATTTTAAAAAAATTAGCTGTTATAAAATACAAATTATAAGTACAGAATAAATAAAACTTATTTGCTAATTTAATTCTTAACATTTCTTTAAAACCTTCTTTCCTTTTTTCCATCTTATTATATAATGAAGCAGCACTTTTTTCCAAAGCTATTTTCTTGTTACGTTGTTACGTTGTTACGTTTTCTTGTTACGTGTACTATTTTCTTGTTGTTTGCTATTCTACGCTCTAAATTAAACATATTTAATTGTGTATTATAATCCAATATATCCATAACATAAATTATTATAGCAGAAAACAGATTTGACACTCAGAGCAATCTTAATTTAGTTTTTAAATATTCACGTTTAATATTTTTAGCATTTATTGTTTTGATCTTATATTACACTTTGCTTCCAGAAACATTTTTCATTTTGTTAATGACTTACATGAAATTAAATCTGATAAAAGGAATTGTACTTATTTTGGGAGATCAGTCTTCTTTTGAAGTTTTCGTTGAATATACGGAATAAAAGAATATTTTTGCATTTTTTTACGCATGGGGAAAACGCTAATAAGCTAATAATCTAAACCGCTACATTCCTCGAGGAAATTAAATGAATATTCTACGAGAAGGAAAATAAGAGTCATTAAATACACATTTCACCACCAGTTTAACTTATATTAAAACAAAAACAGTTACGGCCACAGTTAATAAACATGTCCGGTATTACAATAAAAATACTGAGCATTATAATATAATAATGGTATAATAATAGTTATTAATATAATAATTGATTATAATATTATATAATATAATATTGATTGATAATTGATTAGTTTGTTGAGCGATCATTGGCGTTGCATTTTATTTATCTTAATATTACACAGCCGTAACTAAGAATTACGATTACAGAAATATTCAATTTATTGTCTGTTGCAGTTATAAACTTCAGATAATCAAGACTTGAAAAATATTTTAAAATTATAAAATTTATATATAGATATTGGTCAAAGCTCGAAGACTATCCACTTGGAGCAATATAAGCTAACTAAAATAAAAAATAGACAGTAATTTTCCAAGGGTCTGCTGAAGAAACTATCTGAATATTTAAATGTCAGTTATTAATGTGTTATAATTCAAGTATGAATATTTAATACATTAAATGTTCATATTTAGTAGCCTAAAAGTGAATACTTTATGTAATTAATATAAAGGATGTAGAAAAAATTTACTAGCACATGTTTTTACTGATTAATGATCACTTCGACAAATCAGCAACTAAACACAAAAATTATGCATACCTATTTCTTATGAGATTCTAAAAATAATAACTGCAGTTATTGTGAGTTTGTCATTTTGACAACTATCCCGAATTTTTTTTTTGGAGGGGGGAGATGACTGAAAATCTGCAGATTTTATATTATGCCCAAAAGGAGGCTTTTTTTTATTTACGCACATATACACGTTTCGAGAGTATTTAGGGTTACGTTCCTAGAATTTCCAATAGAGAGTCTAGCGCGATGAAGATAAAAATGTTTTATTCTCTAGTGTTGCTATTGCTCGCTTTGAAATTATTGAGTTTTTAAACAAAAATTCGCTAAAGTTTTACAAAATATGAAACAGACAAAAAACAAATTCGAAAGTCGTCCTTTTAGGCCTCCATTTTTAGATGAAGGGCAAAATTTGATGGCTCTAGGTACCGTTGTTTTTTCACAATGCGAGAAACATACATACAGCCATGTAGATTCTTCATTATTTAGTGTCTTTAAATATAATACACGACGATAAAATTTGGTGGCAACAATTTGAAAAGTAATTCGGACAATTAAAGTGATTCGACGCAAAATGCCGTTTCCAGACTAATAGCCTTTCTAAGCTAATGCCCGTTTGGAATTAAAAAAATACCTTTTTTATGCTTTTGGGAATAAACTTGTGTTCAGATAATTTATAAATAATAATATTAATTCAAGAATGTTGTTATTTTCGAGTCCATATTTCGTAGAAGAATTGTTTCCAGAGCCACGTCTACTAGGAAATTTAGTATTCATTGATTAGGTAAGTTAGTATTTATTGATGATATAATGAACTACGCTCTTTATTTAACTGTTTTTAAAAATAATTTAAAATTGTCCCACCCAAAATTTGGGTATTTGAAACAACTTTATTTTTTTTATCGAGATGACGATCTTAAACACACAGCCCTCAACGTTCGCCTTCGGAGTGTCTGTAATTGTCCACGATCTCTGAAACCACCACCTCACTCACCTGATTTAACCCTGACGGAACACATTTAGAGACAATAAGAATTAAAGAACACAACATTAAAACAAAAACTGAACCAAAAAAGTTATGATGGAAGAATGGAGACACGTTGTTGCGTATATTACTACAAAAAAAAAAAAAAACTGATTTCTTTGCCTAGACGTTTCAAAGCTGTCATAAATGCTGCATGATATCCTACAAAGTACTAACTGACAAAAATACTTCAAGATTTACTAATATGTGCACATTATATGTGCAGATTTAAGACTTTATTAAGACGTTCTTTCTTTTACGTATTGATTACTGATTCTACCCCCCCGAAAAAAAAGTTTTACATTTTACAGTGTTCATCAAATAACTAACGCAGTT
Organism: Stegodyphus mimosarum; assembly: GCA_000611955.2. Lineage (NCBI taxonomy): Eukaryota > Metazoa > Arthropoda > Arachnida > Araneae > Eresidae > Stegodyphus > Stegodyphus mimosarum. Next base: position 401,782 of record KK114520.1, on the reverse strand, counting down.
TTGCTGAGAGAAATTTACAGATATTATTAAAAAATTTACTTTCAAATTTTAATTTTTATTAATGCATAAAGAAATACTTCACTGAAATTTGTGAGCGTGCGAACGCTTTTGGAAGCCACTGTATGTATATATGCAGACATTTCGATCTTCAATATGTATACGGCCCCTAACTTATCCCAGATTTTAGTCAACCTTTGTCGTGTCTGAGTCAAACTTTTTGCATTTTATTTTTTTCCTGGAAACTGTTAATGTGAATTCTCCGCCGCTGCGAAACTTTTCGCGAAGTTACTAGTATAAATCACTGATCACGAATGTTTCGGGGAATTTCATGATTTATCATGCAATTTTCTCACAAAATTTTCCATTTTTTTTGCGGGTTAAAATTTTTACTCATAATGGATACTCCACCAACGGCGAGAGGTAAAGATGCAGAACACTGGTAGTTCGGTCGGGGTTCTAGTCCCAGCAAACGGGCTGGCTGCATGGGCATTTTCGCAGGTTTCCTCATGTGTAACGTCGATACGAAACGGTTTCCCTTAAAATATCCTCCACTGGGTAATCTTCTCTTTCCGTCTAGTCCCTAATTGCGAAGCACGTAATAAATTAAAAAAAAAATAACGGATACATTTATTTCGCTGGTTTTCTAGGTATTCTAATGCTACGCTTCTCAAACATTTAAACTCCAAGCATAGCCTTAGGCAGCGAGTTAGTTAGACAACCATAGTACCATTTTTCGGGGACCCCCAACTTCTTTTAAGCGGTAACTAAATAAAGATATATTTTGTTTACTATTATTAATATCTTATATGGATTGTATTTATCCTTTACGGTGCTAAAAGTGTTGGAGCCAGGCCTGGAGACGCCTGCATAACAGAGTGTCGTCATAATAAGTGCATAACAGAGTGTCGTTTATAAATGTTGTTCAGTGTGCGATAAAGCATGAAACTTCGTAACTAAGTCCTGGTATGTAGTTGCTGATACCTTTACGAAGGTCATCATTTGCCATGAATCAAATAATCTTTATTTGCTAGCATCTTTATGCCAAACACATAATCAAAATACCCGTGTTTTTTTAATCAGAAAAGCAAGTAAAGATTTTAGTTCTTTTTCTTTAACGTTATTCTTCTGATTCATTTATTACATACGGAATGAAAAAAGGTTACTTATATATTTATACCCAAAATTACTTCACCTGAATAACGGTGCAAGTATTATTATGCAAATGCCCGTTTTAATTTTTCTCCCTCATATTAATGCCATTTTTATACAGCCTAACTTCTGCAGTTTTACTAAACATACAATCATAAAGGTACTGGGTCTTGCCAAAGTCCATAATTTTGCATAGTTATTTCCAAAGATAAGTGATTTTTCTTAAGGATGCGATGATTTGATATTATCATTCGCATCTTCGTAATTATTTTATTATTATGCACTGAAAAGCAAAGTATAATCGTACTTGCATAATGATGACTGGGCATAAAAGCGGCTGCATCGAAATTAAGCTTATTGGGCTACAAAACCATTATGCCGAGGCACAATGACTTTTTACTTTTTTCTTTCGTCTTGAGCTAGGCAATCCTCAAAGATGACAGCATTGTTTGATTGGCACTGTTATGCAGTGTTACCTGAAAATCCCCTGCCCCCCCTCTGTTGATATGGCGTTTAGCGGAGGCAGTTTCTGTACTGAAGGCTCGAGATGGAATTTTAGGTAAGACACGAATGTTTATGAGCATAATGCATTGGAACGAGGGAACACAAGATCCATCGACTATAGAAGTCCTTGTTTAGGTATACTAGTGGTACAGAAAGAGAAGAGATGCTTGATGCTTTGATTGCATATTCTGGTTTACAGCGGGAATTATTTCCGCTCTTACCAGAGCTTATCACGGAATCCCACGAGGGGCCTCACACATAAGGGTTCATTAAATTGCTCCACCATAAAGATGTGTACCTTAAAATAAAATACAATAAAAATAAGAAAACATTAAGAAGCATTGTCTCTGAAATCTCACTGGCGGATGAGGATGCGACGACAGAAGACTAGTATTGTTCTATTAGAGGTGTGGTGGAGGTTCTGTGATTTTCTAAAGTTTTCAGTCCAAAATTTACAATAAAATTAATACGAAGGTTACACATGTTCATCTTGTCTCTGCGTTTTTGCGGTATTTAAGAGAAAAGCTGCAAATGGGCTACTTTTCTGTCTTCTTCAAGCATTTCGTAAGCGAATATATCTGCAAAGCCGGCGGACGTGTTCTGCGTAGCTTTATCATAAAATTTAGCATTTATTCTGTGCAGAAAATCAGAAACAAGTTCCACTTTCAGGTAAGCATAACGTAGTATGAAGTTCCGTGATTATCCTGAGAATCTTGTTTTGAATTTTTCCTACGGAATAGATGTTACTTTCGCTAGCGCTTGCCCAGGTAGACGAGGCGTATGTAAGAATAGGCCGGATGACAGAGATGTAAAGTTACCTTTTATGATAAAGTGACAGGATCTGATCCTTTAGAAAGGGATATAATCTCAAGGCTACTCCCCACACCTTGGTGCGCACTCGTTTGATGTGAGAAGACCATGTGAATGAGCGATTTAATGTGACTCCAAGGTAGACAGCTTGGGTGACTTTTGGAACTTGATGTCCGAAGAGGGTGATGTTATTGGTGATGTTGTCTTTGGTCTTCTGATAAGTGAGACTTCTCTGGATGAAAGCGGGTCACCCATTTAGCGCACCAGTCCTCGATAACCGGGATTTTTTTCTTGTAACTTGGCAAGAGCGTGGTTTGGCCGAAGAAACTTTATCAAGAGTGCCGTGTCGTCTGCATAGCAGGCGAGCAAGGCGTTGTGATTATTGCTGAAGTCTAAAAATCATTTACGTAACAGAAACTTTCGGAATTAGTTATTATAGTAATTTTTGCTCAAATCTGGAATGCAGCTGAGCAAAATCTTGTTATCATGACTGATAGCGACGTGTATGACTAGTGACTGGTGTAAATACACTCAGCAATGTTTATTCATGAAGCCTATCCACGTGATTACTGTTGGGTTTCGAGATGCTCAAAAACAACGAATCACAGTAATAGTATTCGAAACCTTATTTTACATGCTTCCAGCAATATGAGAATTGATCGTTATTAGTCGTACTTTTCTTTAAAGAACAAATCCCAAATAACTTGGTATGAAATAGAGATATGTATTTAACGAAATCAATATTTTGAATGTGCTCAGATTTTCCCAACTTAATACCTAAAGCACGCGTATGTTCCACATACTGTAATTATTGCATAAAATATATAGTGATGTACTACAATATGAAAGTAAGCTAATGTAATAATAGATTGTTTCTGTGTTGTGAGATAATTTACGGTATGTATAGAGTGTGTGCATGGAAATATATTACATGATACAAAATATATATTTGCGCATAAATCTAGCTTAATATATTATTTGTAAAAAATGAAAATTATAAAGGAAGACTTATATACCATCAACAATAAAGCATTTTATAAAACACACGTAAAATTATTAACCTACGAATTAAAAATAATACAAAAGGATTTTCCAAAAATTGAGTTGGCATCATTTAGCATGTTAACTTAATTACGTAATAATAAATAATTAATAAATGTACCGTGAGTAATCAACAAATGCACCAGAATATTAGCCTCTTGACTGTTTTTTTAAATATCACATTTTTTAGGCCGTTTAAGTTTTTGGCGATCGGCTGCTCACACTTTTTTTCTAAATTAAATTACTTAATTTGCTCAACATTGTCGAAGATCATTAAGAATCATTATATGTACAGAAATTCTTATTTGAGTGCCTGTTTCTTTCAGAATTTCACTACTTCCGTACTGCGTCTTGACAGCTTGCAGAACCTCTTCTTCAAATAATACTATAATTAATTATAGTAAACCCCAACATGGAAAATTAAAACTAAAATTATAAGAATAATTTGTTTGATTATTTAAACGATTGTGCCAAAGCACGCGAGGGCTGTTTGCCTAGAGGAGGGTAGGTGCTTATGATTACCATACATGTATTTAATATTTATTTAAACATGATATTTAACTCAAATTTGATAATACCTTAAATTAGTGGTCTCAAAAAAATCGCAAGGGGGCTGATGGAGCGTTACGGAAAATATATTATCTGACCGTGTAAAACTGCTTCGGGGGCCTCCAGTTTGATACCACTGCCTTCAATTATACTCATTAAGTTCATAAGAAGTTCGTTTCCATGAAAGTTTTAATATCTTCTGTAAATCACTGTGAATTTCTTGTTAAATATTCAAATATAAAACAAGCTGTGCAAGGAACCATATATATATGTATAACCAGGGTCCATAAAATTCAACGAACAAAATCAATGACCAAATGAGCAAGTCATGAACACCATTTGACAACGCACAGCTGAAAGTGAAAGGAAATACGTGACTCAACCACGGATACGCGTTCGTTCAGATAATGAAGAAAATAACTCAGTTTATATTTTTTTTTCGTTGTTAGGCGAGAAAGCTGACGATTTTAAAAAACCTTTTGACATAAGATTTAAATGATCTCATTTCACGTTATATGAGTCAGTTATAACAGAAAGTATTTTCCTATTATGGAACTGAAAAACATTTTTGTATTATTAGGTAATATTTAGTATTTCGAAATGAAAATGAAAGGAATAAAAGTATTCTAGTGCATTGAAATGTTTGAATTTCAGGAAATACATTTATAAGCGGGAGAGAATTAAAATTCGAAACGATGATAATAAGCCCGCAGTATATAATTACATTTGCGTAAGGTTTTTATTTACATTTTTATTATTATAAAGCCTCTAAAACGAGGCATATTTTAATAAGGAAAGGGAAGGTATTTTTGTATCACATGAAAGAGTTTAAAAGCATAATTTGTCATTATATTTCAGTAACTTGAATAGAAAACTCTGTGAATTTCGAAAGAGGCTGGTATCAGTCTCTTTTCTTCAAGAAAGATAAAAACGCATTATGCTTCTCTCGCCGGAAACGTGTCGTTTAAATAGCGAGTGAGTTAATAAAACACGTAACAATTCTAGTCGGGTTGTTGAATAGTATTGAAATGAAAGGCTTTTAAATATTTCGTGGAGAATAAAACTAGATTTGAATAAAATGTTTAGTTAAAACGTTATTTATTACAGTGCATGAGCTTTAATAAATGATTTAAATTTTTAAATATTCGCACATATTTATCAGCATTAGTTAAATATTTTAATAAAAACTAAAAAAAATATATAGATATAAAATCTGAAAGCACCCCTAAAGGGCGTTTTTTAGCATTTTGTGTGTTACCTGTATTTATTAAATATCACACTCTTCGCACTTAAACCCTATAAAATTCAATTCAATAGCAATATCACAAAATAATTTAAAATCAGCATATCTTTAGAATTTCCGATAGACAGTCCCGCGCGCTGGAGATAGAAGTGTTTTTTCTGTATTGTGTTGCCATTGCTCGCTTTGAGATCGTTGAGCTTGTTAATGAAAAATGTGAACTAGATAATACAGCAAATTCGAAATTCCAAATTCTGGCTTCAAAGTGCTCATGTTCGGGTGGAGGATTACTTTATTCAAAATCTGATGGTTCTAGGTACCGTTGTTGTTTTCAGAATGCGCAAAATATACATACATTTCATTATTTAGCTTCTTTAAATATAACACAGGGCGATAATATTTGGTGGTAACAATTTAAAAGGTGATTCGCCGTTTGTAGTGAAAAGCCACAAAATGCTGTTTTGAGACTCATGGTCAATTTGGGCTACCGCCTCTTTAGGCTAATAGGCATGTTCACCAACTACAGAGGAACATCGAACTGTTGTTTTTCAATGGGTTGAAGGAAATATCGGTAAGCCGGGAAAACGGTTAAAGCTGGCAACTATTAGATACTGTTAATTAAGCGGCATATTATAAAAATTAATTTCAATACGAAAGCACTGTATTAAAAATTATTTTATAACAGAAAAGTTGCACATTATCTTTTACTTTTTTGTTTAAATTTCCTTGATTGATAATACAATTTCTCAAATGTTTTCGAAGTCTGCGTCGCTTCTCCTTCGAGGGTGGGAAAAAGTTTTAATTTTTTAAAAGCTTTGTAAATCTTCGAAAAACTCAACACTATCTCTTTTTTTTAACCTTCTTTCTCCGCATTCTGTGTAGACTGAAAGTAACTCTAGAACCCATAAAAATTAAGAGGAATTAACTAATGAAAACTAATTGAAATAAACTTACCGGAATTTGCAACGAAAAACATTCGAAAATGACGCTAACAACACCGACTCGGAACTGAAGGTCATATTCGTTACTACAGGCATTATCGTGCTTCCATATTTATAGCCCGAAACAGCAGGAAAGGTACACTTGGCTTCAGATATTTTTCCACGTGATCCATGCAGTAAATACTGTGGCGGGTACGGAATTTACAAATCATGAATGCGGCAAGATTATAGTTTGGGAATCGATGAATGCGGAAATAAATTGTATTATTAATATAGAACTTAAAATTCTAGATCGGAAATGGCGAATTGTGCATGCAGAAAAATTATCAAGGTTCCACTGTATATAACTTCATAGTGTGGAAACGAAAAATCTTCACCCGAGGATTTCTAAAATGGAATATACTGTTAGTGTACATGTTTTCTAAAAATATTCTGATATTTTTGATAATAACAGTACTTATTCATATTACTCTAACTATTTTTATGTTAATAAAGCTAGCCTAACTAATATAAAAGGCATTTTTAACTCCATATGCTCTCAACTGAAGAATATTTTATTTCGATTACAATTCATGGACATTATGCACAATGCGTCAGCAGAGTGTTAGGACTAATTTTTTAATAAATTCTTCCAAATCTGCCAAGCGATATTTGTCATTTATTATTGTGACATTTAAGTTTATTTTCTCTGTAATATTTGTAGGATCATGTTCTCTTTGGCCACATAAACTTCTACGAGATTCTACTAAGGAACCTGGCGATTTCTCGCACAGGCGTAAATGATACGGAAGAAGGGGAAAATAACCATTTATCATTATCAGCTATGAACAAAAAGGCACTTACTTTGTGCTTACAATAACAACGACAACTTGCTGTGGGGACTAGCACTTTAAGTTAAAGCTAACTAGGTTGACTCGACAACCTACCCTACCGACGACCAACCTAATTCTTTAAATGGCCAAAGAGATGTATCAGCAACTCTGCGTAACAGCAAGGACAGATTTGTAACGTGTTCTGTCTAGCGAAAACATGCTCTGAGTAAACTCCAAGATTCACCCGTTTAAATACTCACTTTACTTAACTTTAAATTTGCATCCTGGCGAGGAAATACGAGGGGAAGTTGAGGAGTTCAGAAACGATAACAAAAATTTGAATAATTGGTTAATTGAACTAAGAGAAACCCTACATATTGTCTGATTAAGGTGTAGGGATTTATATTTATTTTAAATAACCTGCTAAATTTAATTTTAAGTTACTTTTCTATAAGCCTTCATTCCCCTAAATGTCAGTGCCAGAATATTTAAATTTGTTAGCGCGCGTAAGAAATACAAATTCTACCAGTGGGAGAATAATTTTTAAATATTGACGTTCCAGTAGAAAGAGAGGGAGTCTGGAAAATCTCGGTGCGTGCTTATACGCAAGCTTCCGCTGAGCGGTTATTGCTGGTTAGACGTGGCTTTATAGCTATTATCTTGCTGCCACTAGACTCATCTACTACATCATCTCATCTGTAGGATACAGGATGGTATGAACCCTGTAGTTTAATTCTACTACTTGTTAATATTTTGAATTCTTGAGTTTTGATTCTACTGTTTTAGTTACCGCCCAAGCAGAGGCGTAGTATGTTAGCGTCAAGTTGACGCATTGTAAATAATATAAGAGTTTAATAAAGGGCAGTTTTACCCTTCTTCGGTGCAATCACTATTTCTCCAGATTCTACACAAGAGGTAGACAGTAGAACCTTACAAAGGACAAAGGTTTCTGTGTAGTTAATCCTTTGCTTTGATCAATGAACATCGGTTGTCATGGATTCGGAAGTCAAGAAAGGAACAGCAATTAAATTTTTCTGTGAAACAAGAAAAAATAACTAGGGAGACCATTTGTAATGTTGCGAAAAGTATACGGTGATCAAGCATTAACAAGATTAAACGTATTTTATTGGTACGTAAGACTATATGAAGGAGCCGGTATATGATGGTAGTGAACTTAGGAGTCATTGTCGTTCTTCACAGTCTTGAACAAATGAGAATATGAAAAACGATCGAAACTGTTAGTGTAAAATCACCATTTGGATTCTTGAATGATAGTTGATGAGTTTAACATTAATGAAGAGGCTGCTTAATTGTAGTGGAAAATCTTGGAAAAAGAACAATTTTTTCTTGTTTTGTTCCTCATGTATAGGAAGGAGATCGAATTTCTGCACATTATGATTTTATTTAAATAGTGGATATTAGTCCTGACTTTTATAAACAAATTGTAAATGGAGATGAAATGTGATGTTTTGATTCCTCACGCAATTACCTTCTCGTCGATCAATTTCTAGCAAAGAAAAGTGTCACAGTTCTCAATCATATCCAGGTTTGTAATACTTAAATTCCTTTTTTGTCCCCGAAATGAAGTCTCAAAGGTCATAATTTTAACCGCACTGGAGATGTTCAGAAAATGGTAACTGAAGACTTAAACAGTTTTCCAAAAAATGAGTTCCACGATGGCATCAAGTAGCTATATGAAGGTGCAAGGCTTCGCATAAACTCAAAAAGAAGGCTAACAAATAAAAATATTATTTATTTGATTTTCGATTTTGTACGAACTTAATCCTAAAACATTTAAATACTATATGTATAGTAATTTCTTATCCTCATGCATTTATCTCCAAAATTAAACGAAAATTTTTTTATTGCAATTTAAAAAAAACTTTCATTTCAAATATATTTCCCGAATTAAAGCATATACCTAAACACATGCATAAATTAATGTATAAATTTATTCCTTTTTTCTTGTCATTCAACTGTAACTGTGTAATGTTATACAACTCGTGCATGTAACCGTGTAATGTAACAAGTGTTGAAGACATTGCGTGCAGAGAACAAAGAATTGTCGTTCGCTCATGATGGATGAAATTTCTTTAGCATATATTCTAAGTCATTTACTGATGTATAAAGAAAACTATAATGAAATTCAAGAGACATTATCTGGATGACGTTCCTGAAGGATATTCCTTAAAGCTCTTTTCAACGGTTAAGAATTACGGCTTTATTCCACTGCTGTACTTTCTTTCAATTTATGGACCTTATTTTAAAACTTGCTTTTACCAGTTATAAGTAATGGGGTATATTTTTTTATTTTTAATGGTGAAAAAAGCTACCTCTATTTTGAAATTTATCAGGAAAAATAGGTTATTTAAGGGCTCCACTTATATTTACTGACACATTCCCTATTCTTACTGTTTTTTTTAAAGAAATGCCAAACAGAAAATAAGTTCTTTGGAAAAGAAATTTGGACATTTGAAATATATGCAATATTTTCCGTTCTCGTGTCATATTACCTAGACTATGTTACGTAACGAGTATGCAACTGAGGCTCACATTTCGAACACACCATGGCATGCTACATAGAATACGTTACTAGATGGACATGTATTCGATATGCATTCATACGTATTTAATTACCTATGTAGTCTGACAAACGTTCATTTAAGGTAGTTGATGTCATTCCACGTGATATAAGACTTTAAATTTATTTTTCAGATTCTTATAATTCACTCATGTCCAGAAATTAAGAGTAATGCAAAATAAAGGTTCAGAAACAAACAAAAAAAACCTAACTTATATATAAAGCTCATTTATTAAACAAAAGAAAAATAACAAAAAAGATTATGTATGTATGATACCCTTTATAAAAACTACGATTTTTGCTCCCGTTAATACGAAACCCTTACGAAAACTTAACATTACATGCTTTGTATGATGGGTGATACACTGTGTGTCTCCCAGATGATGAAATAAAGTCCGTAGAACGCCTAGACGTGCTGAGTATCAAATTATCGATCTTGGGGAAGATTACTCCATTCAGCAAGCAATGCTGTCCGAAGTTCCGGTCACATGCAGGATGTGCTTGACGGGCTGCATTTCGTAGGCCAAGCATGTCCCACACATGTTCTAATGAATTCAAGTCAAGTGAGAATGCTGGCTATTCCATACGGGTGATATCATCAGATTGAATACTCTACAATGTTTGCACGGTAAGGACGGGCGTTATTATCTATAAACACAAATTCTGCGCCCATGGCTCTCCTAAACAAACGTACATGTTGTTCCAGAATGATGCCCCGATAAATTTGGTCTGTCATGGTTCCGATCTAAACATGCAGATCTCTTCTGGAGCCTTGTATAATTCCACTCCAACACAATGCTGCACCACCGGAACAGTGTCGTTCAGAGATGTTGTCTTGATGGTAGCGGGTACCAGGAGTTCTCCATATAAAAGGGAGATGTGAATCAAACTGCAAGTTAAACCTGAACTCATCGGAAAACATCAGACAAGCCCAATGTGATAATTCCCATAATGCATGCTCTGTACTCCAGGCTAACCGCTGGTCACACTGAGTTGCCGTAAGCAGAACACATCTGACAGGCCTGCTAGCATATAGACCAATCTGTCCCAAACGTTTGTGCACGGTTTGCCTTGAAACTGCTGTACCCATGACTGAAGACAGCTGACGAGACAGGTGTGATGCTGTGCTCCGTCTGCTTCTTTTGGCAGTTGCCAAATACTGGTCATCATTCGGCATTATAACTCGGGAGTGGCCTGTACCGTAACGTCTCCTGACATTTCCAACATTCTGGAATCTTTGCCAAAGCCTAGAGATGACACTTTGGGCTATTCCAAGTTTCTCGAATACTTCCATGTGAGTACGCCCACATTCCAGGCGGCCAATAATTCTTTCATGTAAAAAATCATTCACATGCCTCCTCTGTGTCATAACGATTCAGTTGTGGCATTAAGCGGCTTACAGAACGCTTGTGAACACCTTTACTCCTTTACTACCTTATATACACTTCCTTATGTGCACCGTTACTTACGTACACTGCGCAAAAAAAGTGGTACATTTCTCTTTCTCACATTCTACTGGGCCGATTGACGAAATTCAACTTGCTTTTCTCATGTCTCGAAAGTGCGAATTAGGATATATATTAGATTTATATATAGCATTATTCTAACATTAGGTATTTTGACGCAAAATCAGACTTTTTCTGAAATAACGTAGAAACTGTTTTTACATATTTCGATTCTATGACTCAAATTATGCCAAACTGCCAAGTTTTGTAAAAATCGCACGAGTAGGTTTTAAAATATTAGCTCCTCAATGTCAATTGCATTTGCTATATATATTCATTAATATCTCTTTTTTATTAAACTCACTTGATTTCTTCTTTTAGAATTAGAAATTTAGGTTCATTCCAAATAAAATTCACCCATTTTTTATGATTTATTTTTAAAATTTGTATTTTGAAATAATTTTTATATATTTTTCGAAAAAAATTTTGAATTATAACCTATGAAAGTTTTAACATCATCTTAAAGTAGATGTATTTCTAGGATACCTGCAAAAAATTAGAGCTCTTTATTCAAAATTTTCTAAGATATACATAAATTTACATATTGGAGCGTTTTGAAATTTGGCATCTTTTCTTTGAGCGATTATAATGCCAAATGTGGTTTATGGATTTTGTTACAGTGAATTGCCACAACTATTTTTAACCTTAAATTTCAAATAAATTTTTACGGAGAATTAATTATATGGAATTTTTCCCCTCAATGGTGCGTAATAAGTACTTATTATATGTATTTATTAATATGTATTAATGCATTGTTAATTAATGTATTGTAATAAGTTTATATATATTATAATATGTATTTATTATATTATGAAAAGCCACATTTAAAAAAATTTTAGATGATTTTGTCAGATTTTAATTTTTTAAAATTTTTTTCTTTCTTTCTTTTTTCTTTTTTCTATATATTTGTAATATTGAAATTTTACATTTGCGGTGTTATCGTCTGCTAGTTTACTTTTACTTCATTTAAATCGAATTGTCTAAAACTGAGAACTTTCGTTTGATGTTTTATACACTATTTTATTTCTTTTTCGTTTAGCAGAAAATCTTTTAATTAAAATATTTATCCTATGGACTTTGTTTTAAACTTTATTTATATTTAAAATACCTAGAAAATGAAAAGCTGGCTTCAGCTGAAGCGCAACTGATGTAATTGATATTTTAAAAAATTTGACAAGAATGCAAAATTTATGGAAGTGTTATGAGATATTTCTCTCGCCTTCTTCGCATGCCTTCGTGGTGTAGTGCTCAGCACACTGGTCACATAACCAAGAGGTCTGTGTTTCGATTCCTGCCGAAGGCTTTTTACTCGCTTTTTCATGTCTCCTGCTTCGAAATAACCTAACGACTCTACAGTGTAATAATCGAAAAATGTTAATTTTTTTTGTGTGAGTACTGAAAATAAATGTAGAAGAAAAGAAGAAAATTAGGGAGCAAAGTAAGCAAAAATTTGAAGGGGAATTCGGCTGTTAGAAATACCAAGATGTTTCGAAAAGTTGGATGCCTTTTTTAATATACTTGCAGGATGCCCAAAGAAAAAGAGCAAGCCATTAAGAAGAAAAAATAAATTTTTGCATAAAATTTAGTATTCTTTTAAAATTTGAAACATTTTTAATCTTATGATATTTGATTCTTGCGATTTCAAAAATAAAATATTTGACTAAAATATGAATAACATTTTAAGAAACTAAATGTAGGATAATAAAACTGTGTAAAGCAATGGGCACAATGATAAAACTGTTTAAAGCAATGTATGAATTCCATCCTAAGTTAAAATGTCGGTTATATTTATTTATTTATTGATTATTATTCCGCCTGCTTCACCTCTCAATGGGCATTATAGGTCAGTCATGCTATCCTGATCGTTGCACCATCAACCTAAGTCGGTTATATATCTCTCTTATTTATATATCGTTTCTGAACGTCCTATTGAAAGGCGTGTCAGCTGTGCTTTACTGTATTTTCTCTTTTAATATATGCAGTTCTCAAATGCATCGTAGTCTGGGTTACAAAGTATGCTTCCGAAAGAAACGCAATTCAAATAAATAAAATCAAATTCTGGAAAATTTTTATATTAATAAATATATTTAAAACTGTTAGAGATAGAAATTTGCATTTCTCCCTTTCACGATTGCGCTGAGCAGAAAAGGCGAACTATATAGTTCTGCGGATGGTTCCTGACGAGGAGGAGCCGAGAAGAGAAGAACAGATAGTCTGCCTTCCCGATTCTGATGTCTGACGTCCCTGTTACGCCTATCTGATGATGATGTTTGCCGACGTGGTCAGCTGCTGTGATTATCTCAAGCGTGGTGCAGAAACGTGATGCAAGAAGTCCTACTAAGGAACAGTTCCTTAGAAACAAGAAAAGTATTCTGGATTATATCTATCTACATCGCCAAATACCTGCCAATATGAAAAGGGCTATTAAGCAGGATCAAGTCACATTGTACCATTCTAGTACAGCTCATACGTTATTCATCGTATAAGTTCGCTAATGTGTCAAAGCGATACATTCATCTACAGTGTCTCACAAAAGTGATGGGACACTTGCGCTTTACAAAAGGAAACTGTAGTAAAATAAATTAAAAAAAACATGTAAAAATTTTTTGTGGGTGTGTTTCCTACTTAAATTTAGTAACAATTATTACATAACATACATTTTTTCAAAATATTAAAATATTAATTTAATAAAAATACAATTGTTTAGAACGGAGCAAAAAATGGCTCACATAAGTGATGGGACGCTTACTTTTTCATCAAATATTTATCCAAAAATTTTACTTTTTAAAAGGTTTTAATATTTTGTTGGATTTCCTTTTACTTTTAAAACATGATTTAATCTTCTTGGGATGGATTTGACTAATTTTTTTATGATTTCTGGAGTGATTTTACCCCATTCTTCTTGAAGCACCGATTTTAATTGTTGTTTTGAAGAAATGGTGTGTTTGAGAATTCTTGATTCCAGTTCTTGCCAAATATTCTCTATGGGATTTAAGTCTGGAGATTGTGGTGGTATTTTTATTATTTCAGGACAGTTATACAGCAGCCAGAGTCTAACGTTCAAAGCAGTGTGCTTGGGGTGCTTGGGGTTCAAAGCAGTGTTTTTGTATTTTTATTGTCCTGGTAGAATTTAAAATCGTTATGGAGGTTCAGTTTTCGTGTTGAAGATTTTAAATTTTGATTTAATATGCCAATATACTTGTACTGATCAATTATACTGTCAATAAAAACAAGATTACCAACTCCAGCGGACGACATACACCCCCATACCATAACTCCTCCACCACCATGTTTTACTGTTGGCACCAAGTTCTGTTTGCGAAATTCTTCCCTGGGCTTTCTCCACACCAAGATTCTACCGTCAAAACCAAGTATATTAAATTTACTCTCATCAGCAAATATAACTTCATTCCAGTAATCAGAATTCTTATTTATGTTGGATTTTGCGAAAGCCAGTCTGAGTTTTCTATTGATTTCACTTACGAAGAATTTTTTCCTGGCTACTCTACCGTGATATCCAGTAAATCGAATTACTCTTCTAATAGTCTCAGGATTAACAATTGCTCCATATAATGCTTGTAAATCAGCAGCAACTTTAGGAGCACTCATTCTTGGATTTTTTTAATATTTCGAACGATAATTCGCTTTATTCCATTGGATAGCTTTGATGGTCGGCCAGGTCTTCTTTTATCCTGAATCATATGATTCTTTTTATATCGTTTAATGATATTGAAAACTGTTGAATGACTCAAGTTAACTGTTTCAGCAGTTTCTCTAATAGATTTTCCACGTTCAATATGCAAATTAATAACTAATTTTCGAATTTCAGGCAAAGTTTCTTTTCGTTTAGCATTCATGGCTGCACAGAGCTAAAAAACACAAAAATTCCAAAACAAACTGGAAAGAAATAATGCAGACGATTTTATAAATTATTGCCAATTGCTTTTGAGTAAAAATAAAAACCCCAAAAAATATTTTTAGACGATTTTTGCTGCATAGTCTAATGGTGTCCCATCACTTATGTGAGCCATTTTTTGCTCCATTCTAAACAATTGTATTTTTATTAAATTAATATTTTAATATTTTGAGAAAATGTATGTTATGTAATAATTGTTACTAAATTTAAGTATGAAACACACCCACAAAAAATTTTTACATGTTTTTGATTTATTTTATTACAGTTTCCTTTTGTAAAGCACAAGTGTCCCATCACTTTTGTGAGACACTGTATGTTGTTAAGTCTTAAGAATAGAAGACACTGATTAAATTTTTACGTTTATTTTTTTTTTCAACTTGGTGTTGTTTATATTTCTGTAGCAGAGAGCCTTGGATCTACACCCACCACTGCGCACAACTTACAGGATTCTTTAAAGAACACAAAATCTCCAAATACAACAAAAATGCGCAGTACGGATGAATAAATAGAAAATTTTAAAACGATTATCTGAAAAGACAATGCAGTACAAACAATTAAAATAAAATTCTGAAAATTTAAAAATGACCTAAAATAATCACTGTGACTAAAAAATATAGTATAAAGAAAACTATTTGAAAAAAAAAAATAAACGATGCATCTTTTATTTAAACTACGCAGTTCGAATGAGTAAATAGAAAATTTTAAAACAGTTCTTTGAAAAAAATTATACAACCTAAACAATTAAAATGAAATTCGAAAAAGAAAAAAATTAATTAAAATAATAAAAATTATAGTTAAAAATATAATATAAAAAAGAAAATTATTTGAAAGTACGGAACGATTGTGACTTTTTTCCCGCTCACGCTCATGTAAAAAGGGAAAGGAAAATAGGTTGCCATATATTACGAAGTTCGCCAAGTGAACTATTCTTGGCGCAAACTGAAAAAAATGAGCCAATTTAAAATTTTGAATTTCTTCCTAAATTTCGCACCAAATTTTATAAAATTTAATATCTAGGCATAATTTGAGCCGTAGAATCGAAATATGTAAAAACATTGGTATGTTATTTTCGAAAAAGTCAAAATACCTATGCTAGAACAGTGCTCTATATGTAAATCTAATATATATCTAAGTCACACTTTCGAGACATGAAGAACGCAATTTTAATTTTGTCAACCGGCCCAGTAGACAAGTGACGGAGGACGTGGGCACTGTTCCTTTACCATAATTGTTAATCAGTACAGCACCACGTCCGCCATTGGTTAGAGCAGCCGATGGGGTTCGCTGCCATCCA
>KK114520.1:349311-385404 GCA_000611955.2 Stegodyphus mimosarum | reverse complement strand
TATATATATAAATACATGGCCATACAGGGGGGTTTGCAAAATGCTACTTTTACATTGAAATACATTCAAATAATACTAAATTAATAATCAATAATGTTGTTAACAATATATTACAATAAGTATTACGATACTCAATTATACAATACATTACATTACTAATTATGCAATTCCAATATATTACAATTCTAATTCTGCTGTGCAAACATTGTGCTATATTCTTCCATAGTGCACTTAGTACCCCTGACATTACGCACACAATGCTACTCAGTACAATAAACTAATAATGTCGTACTAACATAATAATAATAGCACCGCCAGTAAAACCAATAATAATACTGAAATATATTACACTCATATTATTATATTACACTCATATTATTATATTATACTCATATATTATTACATATTATTATTGCGGTCATTTACAAGTGTCTCTCAAATATGTAACTGAATACTCATAGTCAGTGTTCCAATAGTATGGCACACACAGTTCGAGAGTTACGAATGGTGCTGTTCACACACATTGAAACAGTACTAATTTCGGGATCGATATTGCCAACATTATTGCATAAAGTTAAACGGTAATTTACAGCGTCTTCTCAAGCCCGTAAGTGCACATAGTCGGTGTTTCTGACAGTTTGGCATACATAGTTCGGGGGTTGTATCAATAGTGTCGTTCACTCATATTGAGATGCATTTCAATACTAATTCCAGGATCAGTACTATCAATACTACTGCTAGTAATTCTGATAAATATTTCACATAGTTATACAGCAATTCACAAATGTCTTCTCAAGCACGTAAGTGCATGCACATATTCAGCATTTCTGAACAATTTGACACTGATGAAGCCTAAGGCAGAGGGTATGTGCATGATTTTTATTATAATGATCACGCAAATAGATATTTGATTGTTAGTGTATTCAATTGCAAGTGTCCTTTCAAGCACATAATTACATGAACATAGTCAGTGTTATTAAGCTGTTTGGGAAAGATCGGTACCTAACGCAGATAATTTGTGCATGACTTTTGTTATTTTTTCCACAAGACATTTTTGTTTAATTATAAATTTACAAAAGGATTGTCTGTTAAGCTCTGGTAAATGAATATGATGCTGCTCTGTGAGTGGGCAGTCTGTGAGATAATAATCCGGGCTGCCTATATTACCACAAAGACAATAATCTGTTTCTGCAATTCTGAATTTTTCAAAGTATTGAGGAAATGGGCCATGCCCTGAGACAAATCGGACTAATAGTGAGTTTCCTATATTGCGTTCAAGATGTACCTTTGGAATAAAATAAGCTGTCCTTGTCCTGTATTGCTGATATTTCATTCATTTTGCCATGTGTCAGTAGCTTTCGGCCGGAGTGTTTTTTTGAAGTGTTACACTGAACAGAGTACATGATATTATGTTCTGTGGGATTATATTATGTTCTGTGGGATTTTCAGCCGCTTGCTTTGCTAAGGTATCAGCAAATTCATTCCATATCTGACCTGCATGCACTTTGACCCATTTGAGGAAATATTGGTTATTGTAATTTTCTCTTAGTATCTTATGTACTGCAGTTACAATAGGCGAAGAATGATCGCGTTTATTGATCGCATATATCGAGGATAAACTGTCAGTAAATATGCTAGCTCTATTATGACGTTGTTGTACTAGGTAAGTTAATGCATCTTTAATAGCCAACATTTCACTCTGGAAGACAGTATTATTTTCATGCAAGTGTCCTTTCCAAGTATGTAGAACGTCTTGGTTGGCTACTGTGACAAATGCACTTCCTACCCATTATCAATTTTCGACCCGTCTGAATGAATCTTAAGTGAAAGCATACTTTAACTTTACTAACATACTTACATGAAAACTAACATACTTACATGAAAACTAACATACTTTATATGAAAAGCATACTTTAACTTTTCGATCTGTTGTGTTTTGGTCCAGTATGCGGACTCCAATTCCTTTTTCGGCTGGATGCAGTTGGACATTAATTCGAGATCCTTCATAATCTGAAGGGTTAGAAATCTCATCTTTGAGTAATTTGGCGTAATTTTTTCAAGGTTTGCTTAGCTGCCTCTTCTTCAGTTCTAACGTGCAAAGGGAGTAGTCCAGCAAGAACATTTAAGGCATCCGAAGAGGTATCGGCCCAGTAGAACGGGAGATATAGAACTGTCCCCCCTTTTTTTTCGCGCAGTGAACACTTCTCTTACACTCTCGTCATTATGACGTACTATCGGCGTCATGTGATGGCTTCCAGTAATCTGCATATTATGTTTGCGATAATTCTACAGGTTAAATTTTTACTTTAGATTTCGATTTCCGTGTGATTTTGAATTATCCTTAATTTATGGACATGAGTGTACCTTGCTTTTAGCAAACTGAGAGATTTAAACGCAATATGGGCATTTTTTAGCAATAATAATAAATGCTTTCTCAAAAATGCCACAACTGCAAATAATGAATCGATTTCAACGCTCTTTATTCTGCAGTTTCGCTATAGCATTTGCAGGGAGTTATTTTAAATACTTTCATAATATATTTCTTGAATTGTTTTAATTCCAGATGGCAGTCTTATGTCTTTATCAGACTCAGCATTAATTTTGAACAACAAAATCTAGCTCCAACGTTTTTGTGAAATTTTCTTACATTGTCGGCAATACACTCATAAATACTATCTCTCAATGTTAGAAGGCCTATTAACAATCGGGCGGATATTCATTCGAATCAGACAAACGAGTTAGCTACATGGGTGCTTTCATGATTTTTTCTCATGTGTAATGTGAATATAAGCCAGCTTCCCTTAGAAAGACTTCCACAGATGCATCCCTTCTCTTCGGGAAATATCTGTCCTGTGCTTTGCCTTAATTAATTAACCTAACCTAATCCTTTCGATTTAAATAGCAAGTAGCAATTTGTTTTGTATGTCATTGGGGAAACATGCAAACGTTTACGAGTTTTATTTTGATTTCATTATATAATTATCTACCTATCGTATTTCATTAATTCATTTTTGTTTTACGATATGTATGTAATGATTTAGATGGAGAAAATTTAAATATTTTCAATGATGGCCGATCCTAATGACAGTGATGGCGTAGAGATTTTTAAATGCATAGTTGCAGTCAAATGTAGCCGTCGTGCAGAATTAACACATTTTATTTCTGAACAAAACCCTTCTTGAAAAGCATATTATTATTATGAACTAGACATAGCGAAGGGCGCTCGTTCTTAACCTTTTGATGATAATACAAAAGTTCAGCTCGCATACAAATTACGTCCTGCAGTGGGCGTAAACGAACACAGGTAGCATTGCAAATTTACAACTGCCAGATATCGTGCATATTTGGGTAGAAAGAATTGCTTAATCGCGCAATCGCCGAAGGGTTAATCATATTCGTAATATTTCGACATTTTACAACAAATACGATGGATGAAATGGTCAGATGAATGGAAACATATCAGTTGGAAACAAGCAACAGTGGAAATTTCACGCATTAAAAATGAAAGCCTGGGATGGTAGTAAAAAAGTTATGTTTCCAAAAATGAGTTTTGGTTTACTCTATCTTGATTGGTTAAAGTGTTATGTAAGCTATTTGCATCAGAGCTTAATGTAAAAATAATATGACATGGATTTATTTAAAAATGACACAATTTAAAGATTTATTACAAGCAGCTACTATATTTAGGACGGAAAGGGAAAGCAGCCGAATTAAAATGGAGAGGTAAGAAACTATTGCAAATGAAAATTACAATTTCGCTTTACATATTTTTATCTTACATAATTATTATAAACTGTCTAATCAACATTAATGAAAATTTATGAATTTTTTAACATTAATTAGACATGGGTAATTAAAAGTACTTATATTTGTGTTATATAATGATTCTCAAATTTAAGTGCATCATAAATATGAACTGAAAACTGAACTTGTTTCTTTAAAAAAACCGTCTTTAGAGGCTTCTCACAGTCATCGAAAATCAACAGGTAAAAGGTTAGGAACTAATCGTTACAACGTTTTCTTTACTAATCATATTTTAATCCTCTTTAATGAGTTATCATAAAATATAACAAACGATTAAACTAATAATAACGAATAATAAAGAAATAATGCAAAACAAATAAATTTATTGCCCGCATTAGTTTCCAACAACAACAACAACAACAACAACAAAAAAAAACATGTACACCACATGGTTTTCTCGTACGGAATGTTAAATGATATGCATTTTTTCCTGCATTTCATTTAAACTTATTTCCTCCAGTTTTATAAGAGATATATTTCTCATTCAATTAATTTAGTTCTCACTTCGCGGCAGGGCAAAAATGTATAAAAACTCAAAATATTTTTATTAAAAATTGAAAGATATAAAAAATATAAAACACCAAGTACAGTTAAAAAAATAAAAAAAAAACAATTTTAACAATTAAAATTACGGTTTCTACGTAAAACTAGCAATTCAGTCACCAGGCATACTTTTCAGTGCAAAAAACTAAAAGCTTCCTTTTGATCCCACTCGGTAAAAAGACACTGAAGGTGCAAAAATACTTAAGCCACTATTCTGCTAAGTTTCAAATGTAAACAAATATGGCTACTATGGTAAATAAATAGGCTTAGCGGCACTTAAACAACTTTTAAATTGTTAATAATTCTACAACTATTGCAAGCAGATTAACTATGTTTAATACATACGTACGTACGCACAGACGCTACGATAAAATCCATTTTACTTCTCTTCCGAATTCATTTTTAAATCAGTTTTTTATTTCTTTTGAGGAAAAAGAGTCCTTTATTCTGTTCTTACTTACAGATATCCCGCAAAAACATCGTTAAATTGCATTCGATAGCGGTCAAAATGGATATTTTGCTTGGAATATGGTGCTTGGAATTTTTCGTGATTACAATACTTCCATTGCTTTGTAGAAAGAAGTAGAAAAGTGGAAAATAGTTGCAATTTGCAGCTGTACAAAAGTGCACAATTTGTAACTATCTGCATCCTGAGCAATAAAGTAATAAAATATATTTTAGAGAGAAAATGTCAATTTTTTTTTACTGTTTAAAAGTTCTAAGCAAAATATTTTACTTTGAAATGATTTGCGTCTTTTTCGTGTTACTTTAGAATTTTGAAGAGAAGTTATTCTAAATCTTTCTCCTCAGGTCTCCTCGCTTTCATTAAATCATATTTAAGAGAGAAGGTGATGATTGAATCTTTAAACTGTAGTTAATAATAAAGTAGCAGAAACAGTCATCCAAATCTTATTATAACCGCTTTTCTCCCCAGCTCCTTTTTATTTGGTTCATAATTTACTTAGAATCATTTTTGCGAGTGAATAAGGAAGACTGCAACGATATGAATTCTCAATAGAAAGGCAAAACACTATTGTGTTTTGCCTCTCTATTGAGAATAAAGTAATATTAAAGTAAACTAATATTATTTCGCATCAGTTTTAGTTTAGCAGAAACCCTTTCCCTGTTGCATTCTTCACCTGTAGATATATTTGTAAAATTATTTGAATATGGCAAACCAAAAGAGGACTATTTGCTGTTAATAGGATGGGATGCTTTCGTGAACGACGTTTTAAGAGAAAACTGGCTCGTCTTCTCGTTGTATGGCTCGTCTTCTCGAAGTCAATGTATAGGAGTATAAGTTACGACTAACACAGAGTACCAAAAAGATCAAGGTCAGTCTTTCTTTATCCATTTCATTTCGCCGAGAAATTCCTCTCAATCGGCTTCTGAAAAATGCAAACACATACACACACATGAATAAATATTACAGAAACTACTCAAATCATTTAATTAATCAATGCCATTTGCAAGAGTTTGCTAATAAATGTTGACACAAATCTATTTTATTCCACACGGCGGATGAAAAAAATCGATGAACAAATATTTATTTAGAAAGAATACAGGTTTATGCATTGCAAGCCTAGGAAACAGAAGCATTTGTCAAAATGACTTTGCTGATTACCAACGAGCATTTCGACTCGTCCTCCCCCCCAAAAAATTTGAAAAAAATCCTGTGCTTTAAAATATCATGTAACAGATGGCAAAACATTCATTACACAGCTTGTTAGAACCTGCGAGACAGAACTGAAGTTTACTACAAGACAAAACGTTCTTTAGCCGAAGAAGCGCGCGTTCTTTTTCAAGGAAGCCTATGTGGTTGAATATATTGATTATCGGATCGTTAAAAAGAAGTTCACTGGATGGTGATAATATTATATATAACTTTCTTTTCAAAAAATAAAATACAGTAGGAAGACATAATGAAGTATAGAAAGGGAATAGCAAAGGGGAGTCTGAAGACCAAAGACTTGTGGCCACTGTAATTTATTTCTGAGCAATTTTTTCTGCAGTTATTGGCGTTCGACGGTGATATATCCTGAAAAAAATTGTTTGCCGAGGCCCGTGTGCGTGTCATTTTATATAATTGGTTATTATCTGCCAGAGGCTTGTTGATGTATCGTATGTTTGCTCCAGCAGTTGCGGAGGGTATATGTATATATACATTTCCACGGGCATTGAAATGATCTTAAGAAGTTTTGGAATATGGAAGCATTTTAATGTGCGTCCTACAATAAGATTTCTTTACAAGTTTTCTTACTTATTAATATACTGTGTGAGCCACAATAAGATATTAGATAATTTGATTACGACAGAGCACACACGAGCTACCTGTTAAGGAAAAAGGTATCCTTCTGGAGATTTGGTTTTGCTTACTAGACTTATGGCAAAAAAACGTGAGGGCTATTTGCCTTATGGAAAAGATGTTTTGGTGGAGAATTTTTAAGGGAAACTAGCTTGTATCCTCGTTACACATTTGAAAAACAAAAAAACCAATCATGCAACCAGCCCGTTTTTCTGGGTTCGAACTACTAGTAAGCATTCAGCGGTCTTACGCCCATGTGTAAGACCGGCTTTTCTTCTGAAATGAAACTAAGTCGAACTACCAGTGTTTGGCGATTTTACCATTCGGACGCTGATGGGCCACCTTCCTGAAAGAATTTTTAAGGGAAACTGGATATCATTTCTGTTACGCATGGGGAAAACTCTCGAAAACGACCATGCAGCCAGCCTGTTCGCCTAGGTTCTAACCCGGGTCAAATTACCATTATTCAGCAGAATTAATCGCTCTATCCCTGGAGCGGCGCAAACATAAGAATTGCGCATTAAAAACAAAACACACAGCTAAAAGTTTAGTAAAAGTTAACTGCACTTGTAATGCACTAAATTATTATTATTTTTTATCGGCACTGTGACAGATCGCATTCAGGTATAGAAATCGTTTGCAAAAAGACGCGATTTCAGTATAATAAATAATACATTGTCCAATTATTCTATAATCATCATTAAATTTTATTTTCGTTTTATTATTTGAATTAGATACATTTTTGAAAAGTGAAATGAAAGATAAATAAGACTAAAAGAAGCAGATTTATAGTTTTAGATCGCTCAGTTTCTTAAACAATTATATTTATAATTTAAAAGGTATGTGGCTTGCGCACTGCAGTCTATTACTTCAGAATAGTCACCTTAGAGTTATTTCTTCCATCCGGCTTGCCTCCTAACCAGGGTAAGGATAGCTGTCGAAAATACTTAAGACCCTTAACTGCTTTTTTACCACTTCATTTTCGGTTAGCCTATTTCCATTCGTAGAAAGCATTCAAACGAAGGCTGACTTGAATTACAATCTGGTGGAGTTTTAAGTGCAGTATAGTGAAGACGACACGTGTTACTATCTCAAATAGGGCAAAGGTCGAAAAGAGCTTGAAGTGCCTGTTGAAGTACAGACAGTATATCGCGAATGATGGCCAGATTGTCGCTTTAAAGAGGTACGAGATAAAGTTATTTTACTCTGCTTGGTGGTACCTCTATGAGGCCTCATCTCGTAGTATTATTGATCTCGCGTAGATATCACTACGCGAGATCAATAATACTACGAGGTGATAACTATTCACTATTTGGTAAAGATCTGGTATTTCGTATACCTGTTTCTGTCATATTCTAAATTAATAGTTCTCCGCTAGTACAATTTCATTTCTTCGAAAATCCTGAGCGTCTCAAGCATCATGCAGTAATTCGTTGAATTTGGTGCGAATTATTATACTTTTGACTACAAAATAAATTTTATGACCATTCTATTATTGAAGAATTTAGAGATATTGTCTATCAAAGATTACCTGGAATTTATCAAATTACACATCAATTTAAGTAAGAACAATTTGTTGCTGGTATGACTAGACATTCCATATTTTTTGTATCAAAGACAAAAATCAGACTTCATACTCTTATTGGATATCATCCATAACATACTGCAGTTTGGAAAGTATTTTTTTTTCGTCTTCCAGGACTTTTAAACTAATTTCTTCGTTTTTCAGAACTGGAAATATGAAGTGATTGATCATAGTTGTTTCGCCAAACTGTTAGAAATTTTGGTAATTCAGTAGCTAGGGATATTTTAGATTATCTCTTGCCATAAGAGTTTGACTCTTAAAAACTTCAAGATAAAACAAACGTCCGAAATTTTCAGAACAGTTTTCGAACGTCTGTTTGTTTGGGTGTCCTTAGCCAAATCTTCGGACCTTTCAGGAAAAGTTTCATTTAACCTTTCTATGTTAGTCGAAGACTTAAAACTGATTTCGGTGGCTCACAAGAGATTAATTTGTTTTGTACCGAAACATGTAATCTGCATTTGGAAGCATCTTTTATTAATTACAGTCATAAGGCAAATATTTATAAAATTTATCAAAGTATAAAGTCACATAATATTATAAATTATATTAGTTAGACATATTACTGGAAATAAAATAAAGTTATAACTTATTAAAATACTTACTGCTTTAAATAGTTCACTTCTTCAGATTAAGTTAAAAAGATCTTAAGAAACACTGAATTGCAGTACTTCTGAGGACTAGCGGCTTACCTTTGAATGAGGATGATACATTAAAGATCTTATGTTTCGTAGGGTGGCAACACAAGCTAAACTATAGATGCTTAATACTGTAACACAGACATGTCAAACTCGCGTCCCGCGGGGCGCGTGGCGCTTGATTCATTTTTCTCCGATCCTCCGTTCACCCCGAGAAGATAGCAAAAATCTATATGATTATGATATTTTAACAAAAACTGGTATTTTACCGAATATTAAGATGTGCATATTACCTCGGGCTCTGAAAAAGATATTTCAGACAATATGTTTTCAAAAATATTTATTGACATGGAAGATGCTATGAAACAGTTAGAAAAAATAATGTACTTTATAAGATCTCAAGGTTTAAACCAGAATCAGTTTTATGCCTTATTGTTGGATTTAGAAATCGAATATTCTCGGCTTCCCTGTTTCCAAGAGATGCGTTGACCGTCATGATACACTCGTTCTTGAAAGGTTCTGGAACTTGAGAGATGAAATTAACTACTTAATAGAAATCAAACACAAAGACTTTACCTTACTGAAGGATCCAGAAATCAAAGAACAAGACTTTAGCTTATTGAAAGATCCTATGTGGCAGCCAGGTTTTTTTTTGGTATTACGAAGTATTTGTCAGATTTGAATTTGAAACTGAAGGGAAAAGGTATAAATATTACGAACATGAGTGATTAGGTGGAAATATGCGAAACCACGTTACTGGGAGAATCAGTTAAAAAACAAAAACTTCAGACGCTTCTTAACTTATGCTAAATACAAAATATGCTCCAGGGAGCCTGCTTTGTACAAAAGATACGTCGAAAAGCTTATCAGTTGGAGACTGAATACAAAGAAAGGTTTCGCGATGTTAGATCTATCAAAGAAGAGCTTTTCTTGTTTTCTGTTCTCTTTTCAATCGACACTGAAAAAGTGCCAATTTATTTGCAGATACAACTAACAGAAATTTAGCGCGACTGAATATAAAGCAAAATTTTAGGGAAATGGGTAAGCTCAAATTTCACAAATGCACAAACAAAAAATTTCACAAACGCTCGCTTCCTAGAAAGCCTCAAATCTCCATAGTACGTGGTTGACAAATTCTTAGTACTTTGTTGTATTGAGAACAACTTTTCTCACTTATGAAAAAAGACAAGTCCATAGAGAGATCCAGGTTAGTCCACAACAGTGTTTACCAAACTTTTTTGTGTTCTGACTCACCTAAGCCTTTCTAAAATTCTTATGCACCCCCTGACATTCTTATTCGCTTTAATTTAAAAACTAAAAAAATAATATGAACTGGAGTAAACGTAAACTAAAAATGCATATTTAAATATGTATGGTACATTTACCCCACAGCAAAAGGAAAAAAACGTTTTTATTTGGCAAATTTTTCTGGAAAATGATGCTTTTAAAACTGAAACTAATAAAAATTACCAACTGAATTTACATACAATATATACATGTAAAATATAAAATTTAGCTTTCAAATAACAAATTAATAGCTCTTTAACTCCTATCTTCATTCCAAAAATAACATAGCAATGGATTTTCTAACTAAACGAAAACGAACCGACATCAAATTTGTATTGCACACTTATCGATGAAGTCTGAACCCAACACCTGTACAATAAACTGCCATGTGAACTAAAATGGAATGCGGTATAAAAGCTGAATTGCGTTGCAACTCTCTCTCTTCTGTCTTCCCTTCTGCTTCCAGACGCTTGTGTCGCCTTGCCGCTATCCATGCAGAGTTTACTTTTCTAATTTTCGTCCTTTAAAAAGATATAATCTGTACAAAAATGGGGGGTGCATAGTGCACCCACAGTGATAATGTGCATTATCCAGAAAATAAAATTACGTGTGTTCTTCGAGTGTCTTCTTGCTAACTACGCAGTCTCTAACTATGTAGTCGTCTCCAATGCCAATCTCTTGCAACTCTCATTAAGTCATCTTATTTCAATAATAACGCAGCTATATATATATATGTAAGATAAAAAATATGTAAATCAAAATTATAATTTAAACTAACCCCTAATTCCCTTTAATTCTCTCTCTGTTTTAAAAATCGTAATAACGTCTCTGGATTGCGTCATTTCAGGCTCATTCCATTTTGCACGGCCTGCGCAACGCTGATGACGTAATAATTGGAACTGAAACTTTCAACTCAAACCAAAGCTTTTATCTTTCATGTGTTTCCATGTTGGCTAACTAAGCACTTCAGTTGCTGTCTCTTCACTGCTTGGTCGCTATTTCGTTGTGCGCGCTTCCTATCGCAATACTTTCCAAAATGAAAATGTTCTTGAATAGGCACGACAATGGAATTAAAACCGCATCGACTGCCAAGTTTCTTTATCTTACATAGCTATTGCGAATCGAAGCTGCTCCGCCTTTTCCTTGCATTTATTATTACATTTTTAGTCGACAGGATTCCCAGTGGCCCAAGACCTCAATGGAAAACTTATTCAGCTCTTCAAATCATCGTTCTGTGATAAATTCAAAGGCAATGTGAAAGAAGTAAATCATCAAATTTGTTTTTTCAGTGTTTAAAAAATAACCTATCATCCTTCTGCCGTGCTACTTTGCAAGTGCTTCAAAAAATAATCACGAGTAGTGTTTACAGAATGAAAGTAATCTCTCGATAAATCCAGAAGTCGAATGTCTAGTAAAAAGGAATATCCAATTTGCTTCGGCCATCTCTCCAATATTTAGAACAAAAAAAGTGCTTTAAATCATCAGTGAACCTCTTAGGAGATTCAGCTTTACAGTGGTGGATCTGAGTTTGTGCTTGCAAAAATGTGTGACAGAAAATTATTTGCGCTTTCGCTTTTTCTAACAGCACTTCGTCATTCGACAGCTGAAAAATTATTATCTTTGTGTGAATTTAACTCAGGAACGAGACAAAATTATTTAATAAGCCGCGGATTCTATACTTTTCATTTTAATTTTGCTTAAAATTTCAGCAATTTGATTATGCTGTTTTCTAAAACTGTGAAATTCTTGTTTAGTAATTTTTCTAATTTTTCATGTCTAATTTTTCATGAGTATGTGTCAGCAAATTAAGTAACGAATTTTAAGCTATTTAAATTATTTTTAAGGAAGGATATTAAGGTAAATAATTATATTTTTGAATTTATATTGAAAATTTTGAATTGTTGATAATAATTTTTGAGTGAATGAAATAATTATTTAGTATAAAATATAATAAACAAATAATGTTTTTGAGTAGTAGTATAGAAATCATAAGTAGTGTGGAATTATGTTAACTAATTTTAAAATTCACGGGTCATAATATGTTCAGATAAACTTTGAAGGCTCCCACTCTTATTTTTTTTCGCATATATAATACTTTTTTTTATAATGGAGTGGGGTTAATTTTTTTATCTATTAATGGAATGTTTTAGTGCAGTTCAAAAAGGCCAGTTGCCTTTAAACAAGGAAAGGAGGCCTTTAGAAGCAACTGCCAAAGCAACCCTTAACCACTCATGATATTTATTACATGAGTCAGTTTTAAGTGGATTTGCCCGTAAGATGGATATGTTCGTATTAAGAGAAATCTGTGGAGTCTTCCAGTTTGTACAAAATTAGTAAATTATAAATTCCGATAATAATAGTATATTATTTCAAATGATGTTTCAAATAAAAATTTAATAAGATTATAAAATTTTGAAATTTTTTGCGATTTTGTAATGTTAGTGAATATGTTTGAAATTTTTATATTTAAAAAGTTTTAAAAGCATTCCCTAAATAGATATAATTATGAAATTTATTTTCTTATTTTATGCTCAAATTATATAGTCTATACTATTATTGTAGGGCAGTGTAGAATTTAATATATCTTTAATTTTTGTATATTTTTCATTTTATTTAACTATCTTGAAGATTTTTATGGCCATAAATTATAAGTGTAAACTTTGATAATTATACAATACTAGAGGTCAGTTACCTTTATTAAGGGACGGAGACTTCTATATGTAATTGTAATTAAGCATCCCACAGTCATCAGCAAGTTGTCACGCTGATTTGCATTGTAGAGGATTTGCCCATTTTTATCAAAGTGTATTTTGTTATTGTACTGAATTTTGTTACGTAATATGTATTAAGTTCTCAAATTCATTCTACATTGCTTTACAGTTAAGAAAATATGGATTATTTTATAAATAATTGAATCAAACTTCATGAATCTGTAAAAGAAAATTGTGGTTTTTATATTGGAAATATCAATTATTATGAAAGACTTTCAAGCCAAGAACTGCAAAATATTATGTTTGACATTCAAGCAAGGATTTTACAGAACTGTGCCCTTTCCAGTATTTCTTGAAATAATTAGGTGAAAACTTCAGTGACTTTACAGAAAAATTAACTTGCAGACTTTCAATTTGCATTTATCGCGAAAAAAGATATTTACAAGATCTGTTATGTTAAAAAAGTATTTAGGGCAAAAATCTATAATTTTGTTTTCCACTATTGTGTTTTCCTTTCTTTTGCTACTGCTGTAATGTTTTTTTTTCTCCTAATAAGGCTTTTCTGTCAGCGCGCCTTTTTTTCTTTGATTCTTCTTTTTTTCTTGATTATATGTAAGATAAAAAATATGTAAATCAAAATTATAATTTAAACTAACCCCTAATTCCCTTTAATTCTCTCTCTGTTTTAAAAATCGTAATAACGTCTCTGGATTGCGTCATTTCAGGCTCATTCCATTTTGCATGGCCTACGCAACGCTGATGATGTAATAATTAGAACTGAAACTTTCAACTCAAACCAAAACTTTTATCTTTCATGTGTTTCCATGTTGTCTAACTAAGCACTTCAGTTGCTGTGTCTTCACTGCTTGGGCGCTAATTCTTTGTACGCGCTTCCTATCGCAATACTTTCCAAAATGAAAATGTTCTTGAATAGGCACGACTAGAGTGCCAAGTGATGTGGCCACGAACATCAATCAACTGGAAAATAAAAATGGAATTAAAACCGCATCGACCGCCAAGTTTCTTTATCTTACATAGCTATTGCGCATCGAAGCTGCTCGGCCTTTTCCTTGCATATTTATATTTATATTAAAACAACGAGACTTTTTAACGGAGTCTTATTTCAAATTAACATCAACGGTGAATGCTGAGCATTACTGCAAAACTACAGAAAGTGAGATCGCGCTATTCAGAACAAATAGCGCGAAATTCTTAGTGCCGGCGCAATATACCCAGTAATTGAATTCTACCGTCTGCCAATGAAATCACGGCTACTAACATGGCAGACAGAAGTTACTTATAATGAGGCTTTATTACACTCGAATACCGATTGAGAGTTGCCATACGGTTAACGTAAACTCTAGATAAGTCCATTACCGAATTGCTCCTTTGTGGAGCATGGACTCCACCTTAAGAAATACTGGTCTACAATCATCTGACTTCCATCCTGAAAATCACTGTTGTGAGCAGCAAGGTTCTAGACATCCGAAAGCTGGATGCAAGGAATATAGGATGCCAGATTTTTGAGAAAAGAAAAGTAAGTATCCATCGAACACCCGAATTTCTTTATGTTCCTTCTATTTTTTTAAGAACTGCAGTATTAGATAAGATTTTTGAAAGTACATTATTATGTATGAAAACGATGTCTTCTTTCTTACGGCCCCTACTATTGTACACTGACGACTATTTTATGACTATTTTGACCAACGTGAGATATCGAGTTTTACATGCCTGCCCTAATAGGATAGCATAATGTAATGGAACGCAAAAAAATGGAAAGACTAATAAGCTACAGATACATCTCACTTCAAACCTAATTAGGCAAAACGTGATGCTCGGAGATTCTGAAGTAAATACCATGAAGAGGCAAAATATTATAAACAAACATTATCCTGTAAGTTCACCTTTAGCTCACACAGCAGTTTCAGTACGCGCAGGCTACGATTTGTTGAACTTCTGGTAAATGTCCACAGATAAAGCATACTAAATAGCCAAGCTCAGGTCCATCAGTTCGCATAAATTATGCGGCAGTGGATCACGAGTTCGGAGGACCCGCCCCACTATGTCACACAAATGATCAACTGGGTTGAAAGCTTGGGAACTAGGAGGCCAGGAAAATAGGCTGACTTCTAAGAACCCATGTGGATACAATCTTAGTTTTCTGGCAGTGGTCGCTGTTAAGCTTGAACAGTTCATCGCCGTTTGGGAAACACCCGTCATGAATCGATGCAATTGGCCCACAGTGATATTCATGTAGGCAGCAGCCGTGGTGGTTTCGTCTACGACAAAAACATAGTATTTAAGACTGACCATGTAAACACCCCCTAATACACGAAACGAATGAACTACTAACAGCCTGAACTGTACCCGCCGTACATTGATCCAGCAGCTGTTCGCCGTCTAACCAATTAATTCTGACCCTGCCATCGACACGACGTAAGAAAAGTCAGGTTTCGTCTGACCAGAATGTTTCCGCTGTTCAGTGGCCCATGGCTCTCGTGCCCACTGCAAGCGTAAATGACGGTGACCTGGTGTCAGCAAAGGATCCTTAGCGGGTTGACGCCAGTGGAATCATATATCTAATAAAGCCCGCTGAGCTGTATCTTCTGAAACGCTTCTACTGTCCTTTATTAAAATCAGCGGTCAGCTCAACAATGGAATGGCATTGATGTGCCAGATAGCGGTGCCCACTACTTTTTTCGGCATGGAACGATTATCGTCTTGCAGTACTGCTCGTTTTACTATCAGCAAGCCACTTTCCTTTGATCCTATTTGCAGCAACATAAGAATAGCCGAATAACGTAGCCGTTTCGAAATTCTCCTTCCAAGACGTCGGGCTATTTAGTTACGTCCTTTGTTGAACTTATTAAATTCTCGGGCTTAACGCATGAGAAGAACATTAACAGTATGATTGATAACTATGGATCGATATCGATAACGTTACGCTGCAATAATGCAAATTTCGCAATGTATCCAGTTCAGTAACAATGTTATTCTAAAAGTGCATGCATCTCTTCAACCAGTTTTATATCTTTACAAAGACGTCGTGTGCGCTTTACCATAAATAGGTGGCTCCCAAGGTTCGAAGTTAGGTGAGCATAACGTTTTGGATATTCAGTGTCAAATGACTAAGGCCAATACTATTATTCTGCCCCGCATATTATTCGTGGGTGAATAAGGGCTGGCTGTAGGAGAGCTTCTGTTTTATTTCCATGCCTAACATAAATATTAGGCACTCTCCACCAAGATACCCTTTCCCATACCTATATTAAAACAATTCTAGTGTATTCTTCCACAATCCGATAATTCAGTCCAGTCCACTTTTTTATCTTTATGAATTAAGACTTTCGTAGTAATTTCCCTTTCTAATGAGATCACATAAACTTTCTAATTTTGACTACCAACCTAAATCTATTTCAGCTATAAGGTAAGACAACCTACGAATCTTGCATAATACAGTTTCCCAGTAAAAATCTGATCATATTCGCAAGGATCGCACAGTCTCAAGTCATATTTTGGTTTTCATTTGACCAACTTAAACGGCTTTATATTTCAGCTAACGGGCTAGCTACGCGAATGTTTTGCTTTTTCCAGGTGTAACATGAATGAGGCAGGTTCCTTTAAAAAGTCTAATGAAAACATCTTTTCACTTAGGCAAACAGCCTACGAAGGCTTTATGATAATTAATCTAAATAATCTTAATCTTAATCCCATTCTCAGCTATTAAATTTCCAGCAGCATGGAGTAAATGATACTGAGAGTAGGAGCAACTAAAGCTGCTCTTCTTATACCATTTAAATCTATATGTAAAATGCATATTGAAAAATATTGTAAAATGACAAAAAATGGGAAGATTTAAGAAAACATTTTGAGGACGGAGGATACTAAATTATTCACTTAGAAAAATGCAAAATTATAACAATAGCTCGAATGCCAAACTGAATCCAGACTCATTTTCATCGGAGCAATTATATTTTTCTCAAATGTGTAAAATCAAAACTTGCACTGTACTTCCTGAGAATAAATACTTCAACAAACCTTGCATTTCGATAACAAATAAAACTCATGCAGGCAGCTTCACAAAGTGACCAGTATTCATACGAATATAAATAAAATTGGTATTAAACGTCACTAATCGTAGTATTCTCTAAGGCGATCTCCATGGAAGATCGAACCTTAAGACTAGCGGATGATTGTCTTGATGAAGAAATTTTCACAATATTACGCAGAGAGTCTATTAATTAAAAATGAATTTTTCATTTGCAATAATCCTACACAGAATGCTTTTTCTTTCTCTACTATGACCATCAAATTTAATAATTTGTTGAGAAACGTAAAGCGCAATACATTTTGGCTACGATTCAGCAGTAGCTTCTGCTGACGCCATTTATCTTATTTGTTTACAATTTGAAAGTAGTACGCTGTTATTTATTTACTACTGCGCATTTGAAAATCGAACGAACAATTGCCTTTAGCGTGGGCGTCAGAGGCTTAATCATGGCATATTTATTTATTATATCTTTGGTTGAAAAGTGAACTTCTTTGATTTATAACCTTTGAGTACAGATTTGTTATCTTTAAACCAAGTGCCTTTTTTTCACAGCTGTTCGCGTTAGCATTGTGGGTTTCAGAAACAGAGTATTGCTGCCAATAAAAGTGCAGTGTTTCGGAAAGAATTGCGTTTTTTGGAAACATTTTAATACAGAAATATTTGCCAATGGTTTCCAACTGTTGTTTTTCCTCCGCGCACCTCAGTTCTTTCGTCCAAGCCTATTATCCCATAATTCCTTTTCCAGTATCCCCGTATATATGTATATCACCACCATATAATTTTTAATGTTTAACTTATTGATTGTAAAGAGTTTGATCAGAAGAATTTAATCACGTAAAAAACTGGTCATTTACTTCAAAATAAACACAGCGACAACATACACTTTTAAATCAAAACATAACTTTATTGATTACTGTCATTGTTTCCTACATTAGCTTTTGTGCAAACGAAATGAGAAACTGAGTGAATTGAAGAATGATGAATGAATTGAAGAACTATGAACACGGTCTAGGTCAGGGGTTCTCAACCGGAGGGGTAATGGGAAGGGTCAGATTTCATAAAGTGAAGAGCTTAAGAACGAGTAGCCGTAGAATGTTGAAATTTCGTATATGGGAGTGCTATAACATGTAGTTGTAAACTTCCCTTTTCATTGCAATCGGCTGCACCAATCTTATATACGTATAAATATATAAAAACAGATGTTGTAAATTAAAATTTTTTAATTAAAAGTTAGAAATAAGTGCATAAAATTTGTTTAAAACTTTTAGCAGTAAACTAAAGAAATACCAGTAAACTAAAGAAGCTGCTAAGTACAAACAAAATATTGTTTCATAAGAAATTAACGTAAAGTTAAATGAAATTAAATAATTCTCTTGCGCCACTGCTAATTATTTAATTCGATTTAACTTTAAGTTAGTTTCTTATGAAACAATATATAAATATATATATTCCCACTCTGTTATCCGGCTCTGTGAGTTTAGTATTTTATTATATGTTGGCAAATTCTGCATTGTTAGCTTTTGAATTATATAGATTTTATGTTTCGGTTAAGGGTTTTTTTGCTTTTAGTTACTTTGCATGCAATAGTTGTAGAATTATCAACCATTTAAAAGTTTAAGTGTCGAGTTAAGCCTAACGAACTCAGTAGAATAGTGAATTAAATGAGGTTCTGTACCTTCAATGTATTTTTGCTGAGTAGGACCAAAAATAAACTTTCAGCTTTGTGCTCCGAAAAATCTGCCTTCTTGCCCGCTGGCCGAATTTCTTGTTTTTGCATAGAAACTCTAAATTTTAATTGTAAAACGTGTTTTTTAACTGCATTTGGTGTTCCATGTTTTTCTGTATTTTACAATTTTTAGTGAAGATGTTTTAAGTTTTATGTTTTTTTACTTTGCTGCGTAGTGAGAACTGAATTAATTGAACGAGAAATATATCTCTAACGAAACTTGAGGTAATACGTTGAAGCGAAATGCAACAGAAAATATGTAGGATTTAATAGGCCATGCAAGGGAGTCATTTGGTGTCCACATCAGATTTCTTAGGAAAACAAGCCTATTTTCTGCATGTTGCATTGAAATCAAGCCCAAGAAGAATAACAAATTAAAAAAAAATCATTCAGTGTTTTAAATACTAATATAGATATTTTGAAAATGTTGCAATGTTGCGTAAACGCAATACTATTGGACTTAATATAGCGCATAATCTATTAAACTGTTGAGCAAAAGCATACGTTCGTTTTGTTAAGCATTCATCTCTCTCTTTAATTGCCATAAATATTAACAATAGGTAAGATAGCAGCTTTATCATGGTGCGAATTTCTGCAATAATTTTTGCGAATTTTAGGGAAAATTACGCAAATATCGAATTTTTTCGTGAATAATTTTTATTACAGGTTTAGTTTAAGTTATAACTGTTAAATTATTTTTATATTTAAATAATTGTCATCTTACGTTCTATTAGAATAGGCGCAAAAAAACATTGCATAGGAGATTGTTCTATCCGAAGTACCGTATTTTCCTCGACAGATGTGGCTATCTCCTTTTCCGTTTTGCTCCGTATATTGAGTTCCAAATCAAATGGTTGTCGTTCGAAAGTACCGACTTAGGTCATCATGATCACTTCTCCCTGGCTCCTCAAAGTAGATTCTCTATGATGCAAATGTATTCTTTCAAATTATTACAGTCCTTCTACCGATGGAAAACCTCTTGTTGGAAGCATTCCAGGAAAATTCGGTTTCCATTTTAGGAGACTAAAGAGCTGTTTCTACGATTTCCCCTCCCATGTAAACATTGAAATTCATATTTTATTATTTACTGGAAATATCTGAACATTTTGGGTTTGACTGTTTCGTATTCGATAGGGTATTTAAAAAACGAGAGAATGTATCAAAACATGAAATGAACTGACGTATCTCCTGCAAAACTCTGAATTTTGTCGATGAAACATCTCGAGGATCAGTTTAACATGGGTAGACACTACTTATTATGAATTTTCATTTTAATTTGTATATTCTGTCTTTCTCAAGAAGCAAGGTATGTCTTTGCCCTCTTCTTGATTATTCTTTTCTCACAGGTCTTTACGCAAGATTACATTTCGTAAGAATCCTTCCTTTCTGGAATTATCTAAGATGCCTGGAAAAGGCTTCCAGTCGTAATCCATTATATATACATATATACTGTAACATGTAGGAAAGATGGTACTAAAATTGCAAACTATAAACCAATCAGTCTTCAGTGAGGTCCGGGAAAAATTATGAATGAATTATTCTAAATAGACTTCAGTCTTTCCTCTAAAAAAATAAGAGAGTTTTTTTTAGAGACTTCCCTCAGCAACGAAGTAGCCGACTTACAGAATTTATTAGTGACGCTCTTGAGCAATAAATTTTATAATGTGAACTCGCTTCATCACAAACAATTAACCGTGATTTAAAGCAACAATTTAAAGCAACAATAATAATTAAATGAGAATGTGTGCAAGAAGTAAGAACACACATCACTTCTTATGCTAAAGCTTAGAAAAGAGCATTTGACCATGTCAGACAGGGTAATTTATAAACTTATCAAAATCGACATGCCATCCTGCTTCTTTCCTTTTCTTCTATCGAACAAGATTTTCAAGTTAAGTCTGGTAATGCATTTTTCACTTATAGATACAAAGACAGACTAGAATACCTTATATTCCTGCTTAGGACAAATTCTTTGACGTTTTTGAACAAAGGACTTCCTGAAGGACCTTCGTGACCATTATTCAATGCTCGGTTGTTTTGATAATGATACATCTGGGGGAGTTAATTCCATGCAACCTAAGAGTGCAATCAAAATACTCCAAATCTCGAGAATATATATTAAACCTTCATATCTCAGCTCCTCCTAATCAAAGAGAAACGAAAATTAATGTTTCCATTGATTTCCATTACAGGTTTGCCTAGTTTTACCATTTTCCTAATAATACGTGTTAAATTATTGCTTAAGCTTTTGTTAAAATAATTAATACTTAAAATATTTTTTATAAATATTTCAGCAAAATATTTAAAAATGAAAATAAAGTTATTAATTTATGCATTTTATATATTTTAAAAAATCATATTTCCGAAATTGATGCAAATTTAATTCTTTGCAAATCATATGTTAGCAATTATTTCACTACTGAAATTTGACGTTTTTTACAGATTTATTTGAATTAAAATGCTGACATAATATGAAACATTTTACTGCATACAGTGCAAAAAGTTTTAAGTTTTACTTTGTTAAATTTATCATTTGAAAAACAGAGTTCTTAATGTCAATTAATTCAACTAAAAATTAAATAATTCAAATGTAACTTGCTTCACGGAAATTACATTTACCGTTATTGAAGTCATTATAAAGCACAATCCTAAAGTTCATTAAATGTAGGTACTTTCACTCTACAACTATTTCATTGAGAAGTACATTCCTGGGAATGAACTTAATACAATATTCTTTTTATTCCAAACTGAACCTTATTTCCTGCGATATTAGTGAGCATTTCCTATAAAATAGAATATACCTCAGCTTATAAATAACACTTCCTTCGTATTCGTTTAACGCACAGAAAACACACTTGAGTGCGTGAGACAGATTGGCAAACAAAGTAGAGAGACTTGTTTATAGGAACTGTCACCACTAGGCACAGTTACAGATAAATTAAACAAGAGCGATAGATATGCGTTAATCTTAAATAATATTATTGCTCCTAATGCCGCTTGCATTTATCAAAATTATGATGAGTTACGTTTGCTAACTGTAACTGTGCATTATTTATAAAACCAGCGGGATATTTTGTAAAATGAAGTTTATTGCCCTTGTGTGTCAGCAGAGGTAAGTAGCGTTTGCAACTAAAAAATTATCTTTTAAAATAGTTTTTACTTGAAATGATGTTATTTTGATAAATTGTGTTGTTTTCTTTACTCTATAAGCTTTGCGCTGATTGTGAATGAGTGATTCATGTTGGATGCGAAATGCCGTTAACGAACCTCAAACGGCTGTAAAATAGTCTTTTTTCCTCAACATATAATATTAGATGTTATATTAATTTTTTAATATAGATTAAGAAGAAGAATTAGATAAATTAATTAGATAAAAAGAAAACTAAGTTTAAAATGTTTTTGATCTAAGCAATGGTATTGGTAAATTATATGTATTTAAAGTTCTACGATTAATTTATCAAAACGTAAATTAAAATAAAATGTTTTCGCCATAATTATTAATTGTTGAATTTATATTAATAAGCGAGTAAAATTAAAATCTTAAAATATTGAACTGATACTGTCATAAACGTTTCAGGTGACTGAAATTAAAATAGGAAACATTCTTATTTTAATTTTCTGAAACTTAAATATTTCACAATGAAATGCTCTACTAAACAATTTGTCAAAATTTTCATTGATAAATTTTATTTTTTAAAATATTGCTCTAACTTTAAGGTGTAGTTTCTGCATTTAAGCAACTGCTACGACCAGTATATATAAATATTTATAATGGTTAAACTTAACGTTTTAGTTGTGAATAATAGAGCAGTTACATTGTTAAGGGTTTACAGTTACATAGGCTTCGATTAATATTACACTTTTCAAATGAAACGTTTTCATTTAGAGTTTATGCATTTAATGAATTCCTGCGATTAAACAAAAGCTAACATTTCTTATGGTTATAATTAACCATTTTATGTTATGTACATTTTTATGGTTATAATTAACCATTTTATGTTACATTGTTAAAAAAACTTATTACAGCATGTATTTTGATTGATATCTTTATTTTTGAAATTAAAAGAAAAAGTTTATTTATATTCATAATATGAGGTAAAGTAGCTTTATAGTAATCATTTAATATCTTTGAAATGATATGGCTATTTTGCAAAGCTGTCTCTGAGATTTAACAGAAAAGAACGTGATAATGCTGTTATAATCTGAAGCGCACGTTTTTACCCACATATATAGCTTTTATTTATGTCTCATTGAGTTTTATTTACTTAAAACCTACTATTATTGTTATATATCTATAATAACCACTGTTTTCATATTTACTCTCACTTACATACTAAAGGATTAAGAAAAGAAATGATGAAATCTTAAATAATCGTAACTTCGAATTTAAGTTATTTTACAAACCATAGTTTAAAGTACTGAAAATAATTAAGGCTAATTAACGAATAATATATAATTAGAAGTAATGTTGAACTTATTATTTTGTTATAATGTTGAACAGTATTATTTTAAATAACTTTAAATTTCCTTTAATTTTCATAGAAAACCATGTTTAAGTACGTTATAAAATTATCTGAATGAAAACTAAAAATCTCAAAGTTTAAAAAACCTAAAATAATTAGAACTATACCCTTTTATAATCATTACCATATTTTACGCATATGGATAGCTAAGTAACATAATTTTGAAAAGCATGCTTTTTCTATAAGCATGCATGCAAGTATTTCATCGAAAATTCATTCAAATTCAGAAGATTTCCTCGTGAGTTTTTAAATAAACTGTTCTCTCAAAATACTTTAAAAGGTATGGGAAATATTAAAAAAAATATATACTCCATTTCATCTAAAGTTATTTTTGCATTTTTTTCCCTTAGGGTAACAAGAAATTTCAGAAAATGATTACTTAAAGGAATTAATCTATTGTAGACTGCTATATTGTTAGTCTATAAAAAAATCATACTCATTGCCTTGTTGTCATGTACTGGATAGTTAAATATGTAGATGAATTAAAAAAAAAGATTAGATATACATACATATGTATTTTATTAACAGATGATTAATTATAATATGATAACTGATAGACAAAAGCGTAGTCAAGTTTCAGCATTAGCTGACAAGCATTGTGAAATTAACTCTGTGGACTATAGCTAACCCTATGGACTATCTGTAACTCAATGGACAGACTGTTACGAAATATTTGTTTGTTAAGATCATGCACTTTGTTTCCAACTGCAGTACATGAAAACAATAAATTCATTTGATATTTCTTGAGATAACTTCTTTCGCTGCCATTGGTAATCTTGTGAGAATTTTGATATTTAATACCTTTGACAGAATTCTGGATTTATATGTTTTGTTTATAGTTAAAAATGTAATTGTTTTGTAACATTACCTTTATTCTTATCGCATAATAAACTGCTGAAAACTAATATATCCTGTTACTGGTGTTTTACATGAACACAGTATATTTGTTAAAAAGCGAATCCTGTTAAATCTAATATCGAAGTTATTCTTAAGGATGCAAATTAATCATTATTTATAGTACATTATTTTTATACTGAATGTTTACAGTGTAGTATCAGGCTCGTAAGTTTTAATTTCTCTTGAATATTTGCCTCTTTAAAATTATGCATATTTATTCTACAGAGGAAAAAATTGTATTATCTTCTGGTTTTCAGGAAATGATAAAATATTTAAATTTTAAAAAAATACAAGGAA
Source organism: Stegodyphus mimosarum (assembly GCA_000611955.2). Lineage (NCBI taxonomy): Eukaryota > Metazoa > Arthropoda > Arachnida > Araneae > Eresidae > Stegodyphus > Stegodyphus mimosarum. The sequence goes on along the minus strand of KK114520.1, from coordinate 361,040 downwards.
TAAAAAATTTTGAAAAAGAAGAAAATATATTAATTATTAAACTTATTTTTCTGCATAAATCAATATGTAACACAAGGTTATAATAATGACGTTTTCACAGCTGTTGCAAAAAAGTGGAATTCTGCGAACATTTGAGCGTCATTAAGACGTCGTGACATGATTCTTTCACAACCAAAATATAAACTGAGAAAGACGCAATAGCCACGTCTGTGCGACAAAAACCTCATCTGCAAAGACGTAATAAAGACATCTTTGCAACGGTTGCAAAACAGTGGAGTTTCGCGGACATCTGGGCGTCTTAAAGACGACATATTGCAACGTTCTTGCAACATGACCCTCGACGAGTTTGCAACGTCATTACGACGTTGCCGTGCTACTTGGGCTATAGATAACGCAATAATTTACTGCTGTTATTTTACAACTATTTATTTATATTTATTTTGTTTCTTCAGGTTCTGAAACTTGAGGAAAATGTTGTCGAATAGTGTACTCTTTATAGCAGAGAGTCTTAAAATTCTATCGAAATGCCTAGATCGATTCCTTTAAATACCTATATATCGTCTAAGCTTGGATTTTGCCTTAGGCTTCGTTCAGACAAAGGCGTTTAGATCACAACGTTTTGTGGTTTAAGGTATAGAAGTTATTAAGTTCGTTCATACTGTTTAACTGGGTTTAAGCCGTAGCCAGTTAGTGAAGGTAAAGTATCGCATGCTTTTAAATGTGTAGCTGACTCAACCAAACCAACTGCCAAACGTCAGTTCGTGTTTCCTTCCCAGTTATTGGTCAGTTCTTTATCAAGAGGGTATAAAGATGAAAAGCCAACTTTTAGTCAAAATTCTTGAACCAGTTTCTGTGACGTAGCAAGGTTTTAATTGCTTAGCAATGAAGTGCGGCTTGACCTTGTATGACAAAAAAAAAAAAAAAAAAAAAAATTTAAAAAAAAAAAAAAAAAAAAAAAAAAAAAAAACATCGTGTGAACGAAGTCTTACAGTAGAATTTCGGAATATTTGAAAAATCTAATTAACATTACTATCATTTTTTTAATACGAATATGTTATTATTATTGTATTGTATGTTAATGCACTGCTATTTTGTGTATTTCTATCAAGCGAGTGATGATTCTGAGAAAAGCAGCTCATAATCAGGTTAATAAATGTCAAGTAAAATCAATTACTTTTGCTATTTTAACATCCCTATACTTAATTATTGTACCTCAGTTTAAAGCTTTATTTTCCCTTTTTTAACTGTATTATAGCAATTTCGAATGAAAAGCGGAAATTTTTTTAAGGTATTATTTTAAGATGAATAACATCACACGGCGTCGTCATTCTACTTCCTAATATTAAGCCATCGAGTTCAGATTTTGTACACATACTGTTAGTAGATGACAATACAATGTGGCAAAGCGATTTTTTTTCAAAATTCGGTTTTAATTTTTTTAAAAATTTAATGTTGAAATGATGTTTTGCATATACCTTCGTTTAATGAGCAGAATTAAGATCTCGAAATTTTACTATTTGAATCACAGAATAGACACAAAATTTTTTTAAATTAATTTCACATAATTTTAACGCAATTTATGTTTTTTTTATTATTTTTCAAAAACCGTTGTATTTTTTTGATCATTTGACGTAATAGAATTATTGGAAATAAAACGATGATTTTTCATTGTTGAAAAAAATATTTTTCAGTTGATTAATTTGAATGATAACCTGTCGTTGAGGCTAAAAAGATCAAAATACAAAATGTTTTAAAAAGAACTTTTATAAAATAAGCTTCTGTATAAACGAAATAATGAATTAAGAGTAGGAAAGTAATTTATCATATAGATTAAGCCGAACAAACAGAGTAAATAACTATGTTTACCCGATTCATCTAGAATTTTATATTATGAATAGCAAAAGCATGAGCACTTGAATAACGAAATCTGAAAAACGAATTGTATTCTCAAATGTATAAGACATTTACTTTATTAACGGCGTCCCAGGCTTCCCAATATAAAATTATAGATGAATTGGCTAAAGATAGTTATTTAATCTGTCTGTTCCAAATAAACTATATGAGAAATTATCTTTCTACTTTTAGTTCATTATTTTTTTCATAGAAGCCGCATTATCAATTTTCATACATATGATTTATTTTAATAACCAGCTTTTAGTGTTTTTCGACATTCAACGTTACTCAACTAAGCAACTGATGGCGAATTCGCTGTATAACGACACAGTATTGTCTTTGAAAAAAAAAAGAGATTGTATTTTTCTTAATTTTTAGCTGGGCTAACGCCCATGCAGGGTAAAATAGGCTAATTTCGTTTTGGCATTTTTGTTGGTTGATTATAAAAGTCTGAATCACATAACAAATTGTTGCCGTCAAATATTAGAGCCCTGCATTATATTTAAAGAAATTAAATAATGAAGAATGTGCATGAAAGTATATATGTTTCACGTGTTATGAAAAAACGACGGTACCTAGAGACATCAAAGTTTGAATAACGTAGTCCTCCACTCGAATGTGAGCACCTATTTCATATTTTATAAAACTTTAACGAATTTTTGATTAACAAACTCAATGATTTGGAAGTGTGCCATTAGCATTAACATCGCGTGCATCTTGAAGTTTTTGCGCGAAGTTTCTTTACGTTTCTTACTGCTATTGTGTTGGTAGCGTAGCAACTCAAAGACACTACAGTGTCTAACGGTAGTTAACGTCGAATGACTTTGAAAGTCTGTATCACTTTTGAAATCCCGTTTTGAATACCCCGTGAAAAAAACGCCCCTTTGGATGTGATATGAAATCTGAAAGCGGCCAGAATGTTTTTCCTTTTTTAGTCCAAAGAGGCAATATACCCTGAAGGACTATCAATTTTGTTTTGGCATTTTGCGTTGGTTCGCTATAAATGCCGATTCACTTTTCAAATTATTGCTACCAAATGTTAGATCCCTGTATTATATTTAAAGAAATTGCATAATGAAGAATCTTCATAAATGTATATATGTTTCTCAAATTGTGATAAAACAACGGTAACTAAAGTCATCAAATTTTGAATAACGTGCTTTCCACCCGAATATGGGCATCTGAAAGCCCAAATTTGGAATTAGGAATTTGTTTTATTATCTATTTCATATTTTGAAAAACTTTAACGAATTTTAATTAACAAACTCAACGATTTTAAAGCGCGCAATGGCAACAAATTCTAAAGATATGCTCATTTAAAAATTATTTTGCGATATTAATGCTGAACTGAATTTTAATGGTTTAAGTGCGAGGAACATAATATTTAATAAATAAAGGTAACCCACAAAAACGTTAAAAAAAGCCCCTCTGGGCGTAATGTAAAATCTGAAAGCTTTCAAATTTTGTTTTTGGTTATATTTTTTCTCTGTTGGAAGATATTTAAAGTCGATCATTATACAGTGACGTGCCTATATGAAAAATAATCCCGTGGAATCACACAATTAGATTATTTAGCTTTCATATTCGAATAGTCTTTTACTAGATATTTGATTGGATGTGCATAAAATTTTAAATCATTTCGAACAACGATGATTCATTTAGGAGCTTTTCAACTTAATAATATATAAAAAATATATTCGTAAATATGCTGCTATGTTATGTATAATCTTTACAAAATATTTTTAAAGTTACATAAAGTATTTATTTTATATTATATGTACCAAAAATAACTATAAAAACAGTACTTTATTGCTCTTCAATGAAATAAATAATTTTACTATTAACTTACCTAAAAATATTATGTATAACGCCAGAAAATATTTGCTCAAAAAAACTCTAAGACTTCTTATGACTAAAACTGCCTTTTAAGAAGAAAGTAATCTCCATCATAACCACAACGGTTTCGGCCGTCACAAAATCTTTTATTTCCCTACTTGCCAAACTCGTTAAATATGCACCTTTAAAAAAACTTTAAAGGTAATAATGGGTTTTACTCAGGTGCGACGTGGTCATCCATCTTCTGCCTGAATAAATTTTCAAGGTTGATTTCGTAATAGATTTTATGATACTCGGATAATAAAGAAGATTTAGAGGAAATAAAGAAAATAACTTCAGGCGATGGAAGAGGGTTCGCTCCATCAAAGTGAAATGAAAAGGAATATAAGCAGAGAAGAATATTTTGTGGTGGCAGTTTTAAGTAAGAATTGTACCTTAAAATCTCCCCATAAAAAGATTTAAAAGGAGATTAAAATTTGTTTGAAATAAAAGGATGTGCGATTGTTTGTTTCAGTTGAATACTTTGGATATGGTGTCCTTATCAAAAGCTATGAAAACAGTAATGAAAATCTTTTAAATGTTGTAAAAGATAAAAAATTGCTACGTATTAAATGTATGGAATAGAAATACTGTAATATTCTGTAAAGAAGACATATTTATGAAGTAGGATAGTTTTAGCAATAAACAAAGTTAATAAATGATCTTTTGAAAATTTAAATAACAGATGCACATAATTGATTGAAAACTTACCGACAGTTGTACAGTTTCTTCTCACACGTTTAATATAATGGTAGTAAAAAGGTCTGAAATATTGTGAGAATTGCCAAAAAATGTGACAAATTTATCTATACTCTCAAAATGTATGTGAATAATAAAACATATTAAAATCATCTGAAAGCTTTAAGATTTTATATTACGCCAAAAAGGGCGTTTTTTAACGTTTTGTGTGTTACCTCTATTTACTAAATATGTTCTTCGCTCTTAAAACATAAAATTCAATTCAGCAGCAATATCACAAAACACTTAAAGGAGCATATATATCATTAGAATTTCCGATACACAATCTCGCGCTCTAGAGATAATAATGTTCCCCCCCCTGTACAGTGTTGCCATTGCTGGCTTTGAAATCGTTTAGTTTCTTAATCAAAACTCGTAAACGCTTTGCAAAATATAAAAGAGGTAATAAAACATATTTCATATTCCAACTTCCAGATGTCCATATTCGGGTGAAGACGTACGTTATTCAAATTTGATGGCTTTAGGTACCGTTGTTTTATCACAATGCGAGAAACATCCATACATTTATGCACATTCTTCATTATTTAATTTCTTTAAATGTAATACAGGGCTCTAATGTTTGGTGGCAACAATTTAAAAAGTGATCCGCCGTTTATAATGAATCAACGCAAATTTTCAAAATGAAATTAATAGCCCCTCTGGGTGAATTGCCTTTTTGGGCTAAAAAATGCCGATTCACAAGCTGAATTTAAAATTTTTGCTAACTTTTGATCAGTATTCAAGTGCAATATGATAAAACACAATGCAACTAGAATTGGTATTATGCTGTAACTTAAAAAATATAATTTCACATCCGCTGAATACATCTTCGTGCAAAAATATTTCGCTCCAAACTCATTCTTCATAAAGAGAAAATAATTTATATACAGGGTGTTCTTGACTTCCTAAGGCAAACTTTAAAGGTAGGTAATATATATATATATAAAGAAGCATTCTTTTGTATTGCAGTGTGGGGTTGAAAATGCTGTGTACAGGCGGGAAAACGGGAAATGCTGAGGAAATGAAAAAAGATCTTTATTTACATAATATTAACGGTAATTGTTGAAACTCCCGACCATTAACAGTGATGACCTGGAAGTTTCCATGAGCAGACTCTATGCAAGTTTAGTGACGTAGCTTACAGAAAGATGAATTTTGGGGAAGAAAAATACTAAATATGGAGGTTTACTGCAGTTTGCATTAACAAATCGTCTTCAAAACAGTTTTATTGAATTTGAATGGCATTATGCAAGCTTCAAACAGTTCTTTACTGTTTGAGAATTTTAAGCGTGAAACAGGATTTTACGCTTTCTGAGAAAGCAGACAATGCATCTTATTTACGGGACCTGCGAATTGTAACGGAAGAGAGGCGTTAAGTTTGTAACCATGAACGTTTCTCCAATAGGACAAAGCCGAATCACAAAAGTTTTCCGCGTTTACACCGACAGCTTTGTTAGAGCGGTTTATTTCATGTCAAGACACAGGATGCCGGTAGCTTGAGACATGCACGAGTTGCAGAAAAAGAAGAAGGTATTCTGAGAGAGGTCGAAGATAATCCAGGGAGCAGCACAAGATCGATTGCACGAGCTATAGGCTTGAGTAAAACGACGGTATACAAAATTTTGCACGAGGAAAGACTTAAGCAGCTGATTATCCTCGGCCCGTAGGTTTCTGTCGTTGGTTTTTGCAGCAGAGTACATTGACTTCGAGCTTCTCTGCAAATATACCTTTCACAGATGAGGCCACCTTTTATACGAGACCGTAGTTTTCAATTTGCACAATTCCCATGTGAGGGCCACCTCTAACCCACGTCCGCATGCTTTTAAGCAGTAGTTCTCTGTTAATGTGTGGACGGGTATTGTGAATGATTTCCTTATATCCCCATACATGCTATTACATTGACTCAACGGCACTACATATCGAATTTTTCTGGAAGAGGCATTACCGGAATTACTTGATAATGTTCCAGATGCTTTCTTTTCTTTTCGCCATCGACGGAACAGCTGGCCCACTGGGTTAGGTGCTTTTCAGCCTGTTGGATCCCGTCGATGGAATTTAAAGTATATATATATATATATATATATAAAGAGCTTAGTAGTGTGTCCTCCTGCAATTGACCACGCTAAACGAGGAGCATTGAAATAAGGACCAGAACATGGAAAAAAGGTGCATGATGGGGACTGCTGAGACTAAGGGGAACACTTATTATGGTGCATGTTAGGCAGACATTTATACAGTTACGGTACATGTTGGGCATACACTATTATGATTCGAAATGATCATGATCAGAAGGATGGAGCTCTAGCCCATTGTGTACGTAATAATGTGCGTAAATACCTAAATGCCATCTTTGGCCCTCGATGGATTGGTCGAGGTGAGTCGTTTGGCCAGTACGTTCACTACATTTAATCAGCTTTTTTTAATGGGGACACCTCAAGGCATTTGTCTACGAGATTCCGCTGTTCGTAAAACACCTGGCATTTTGAAAGGGTACGCCAATCACATACTAGACGCTACCAGACTTGCTGCATCGATTTTGGTGGTGGCACATTTGAGCACTTATTGTAATATTATGTAAACAAACAGCTTCTTTTCATTTCCTCAGCACTTCCTGTTTTTCCGTCTACTCTTTTCATTTGCACCCCTCACTGCTATACAAAAAATGCTTCTTCATATGTATTTTACCTACCCTGAAGTTTTGTCCTTGAATTCAGGGACATCCTGTATAAACCACTGTATTTGAAAATTTTTTAATATAGCGACACTGATAAGTATAACTGCAATGTATCGCGAATTGCTTACAGACTTTGCTTGGAAGAAAGGAGGAAAGAAAGAAGAATCATGTAAGAAAATAATAATAACAAATAAATAGTATAATTATTAACATTTAATTAATAATTACAAATTTATTTATAATTAATTGTTACGAATGTCGTATACATGTAAATAATTTTAAGCGAAATTATGAGTAAAACTGTGGTATCTCTTGTATGATATAAGTAACATGAAAGACCTGAGGAAGCGAAGCTTTATCGGAAAAATAAGATTACAGTGGTATTAAAAATTAATTATTTACTCATTATAACACATTTTCGTATTGTAAATCGGTCTAAAATGGACTTTAGAAACCAAGTATCAGAATAAAATACAATAATAAAATAAACTTTGATGAAAAATGGGCAGGTCTTCTACAAGAGAATTAGAATAACTACTTGATAATGGCTGTGGTATGCTTAAATACAATAATAAAAAACTCTCCTTTCTTTATACAAAGTAATTTATTTTTAGAAACATTTTTATGGGCATAAATATTCTTCTGTGTTACATGATTGAAATATACAAAAATTAAGACAAATTTGGTAAATAGAAATTTTACATTACTGTACAATAATAATGCGCATAAAAATTATATTTGTTTAGTGTGTGTGTGGTAGCATTTTGTATTAAAACTATGGATAGAGGAATGTGACTGCTGAAAACACTCAGCCAGTTCATACCATAGCTGACTTTCCAGGAGAAATGAATTTGAATATTAAGAATATACCTAGGGGTATAATGAACGACAATACTATCACTGCTTGTATCCTCTCTAAAGAGAGGAGGCAAGGAGTAATAGTGTGATTCTCGGATAGGACTACAGCAAAATATACTTTGGTCTTCTAAGAATCTGGTATTCTGGCCAGATTGCACAACATGGTTTAGAGAGTTTCCTCTAAGCTTTGGGGGATGTATCTAACAAAGAATGAAAGAGTCAAGATAGGAAAGGATCTGGATTTGGAGAAAGACAATCAACTTCGGATATAATTTGTCACGATTCTGTTTAGCGTCTTCATCGAGTTAAAAAGTCATATCCGAATTACAAATATATTTTAAAATGGTCTGAAGCAATTTTAAAGAATAATTTAAAAAATAAAATAAAATTTTAGTAGTAACAAGTATTTTGCTTTTTCCAATAAAGTTTGAGCCTAGTGGGATAGACAATTTCCGAATTTTGTTTTAGTAAGAGAATTTGGTTTATCTTTTTGAAAAACAACTTCAGAATATTGTTTCAAAATTTTGTAAGGGCCTGAAAAGGGAAAAGAAAGTTTTCTAGTTTTAGGATACTGAAATTCCTCACACACGATTAAATCGCCTTGCTTAAAATTACTTGCTTTTACACGGGTGTCATACCTTTGCTTGTTTACATTTTGGTAATTATCCGATCTTTTCTGAGCAGTTTAGCTAGCTACTTCAATTCGTGGATATAGATCTTGGTTTTCGATTAATAGATCCTATGGTAATTTTTTATACATTAATTAATTTAATTATTTTTTATACATTATTTTTATACATGGCGGGAATTTTGTTACAAAATGTGGTGTATTATTGTATTCTTCAGTAACCTGAGACAACAGTTTTGTCCATGAAATATTGCATTGATAATACACTGACTACCAATAAGTATTTGGACACCTGTGATAGAAAAGAAAAACTAACTTTATTCAAAATCAATAGTTGGTAGAGCCTCCACGAGAGGTAATTACAGCGTGGACCCTCCGGGGCATACTTTCCACAAGTCTTCGTATGACAGCTAGTGGTATTTTCTTCCACTCGGCTTGGAGAAGACACAGAAGTTCCTTCACCGATTTTGCACGGGTAGTGCACCCCTGAATTCGGCGACGCAACTCGTCTCAGAGGTTCTCGATAGGGTTCAGGTCTGGACTCTGGGCAGGCCAGTCCATTCTATGAACTCCGTTGGCACCATACCAAGCCTTGGTTAACGTCGAAACATGACAACAACTTGACTGTTGGCACAATGCATTCTGGCAGGAGACGTTCTCCAGGTAGACTCCAGACCCAGACCCTGCCATCCGAACGGTAAAGGGTGAACCCTGATTTGTCACTCCAAAGAACCCGTTTCCACTGATCTACGGTCCAATTTCGATGTGCTTTGTTCCACATTAACCGAGCAGCGCGGTTGGACTTTTTAATCAAAGGCTTATGGGCAGCAGCACGACCATGAAAACCAAGCAGATGTGCTTCCTTACGGATAGTATTCATTGAAACAATACCCTGGATGCCTGTTGAAACTCCTTGCGGAGGAGGGCCATCGGTTGGGTGCAGTTCTTCCGAATTTCTCTGGACAGCACTCGTCGCTCTCTATCTCCCAGTTTCGTTGGTCTGCCGACTCGGGGCACATTCCGACAATCACCGCTCACCTTCCACTTCTTAATCACATAGGCCACTGTCGATTTTGGGTACTTCAGATCGCTAGATATGTCCCTTAAGGATCGGCCACATTTGTGATACCCGATAATTATACCTTTCTCGAAATCGGAGAGCTCCGAACTGCGAGGCATCTTGCATGCGACTAAAGCCGATGCTGTTTCCTACACGTTATATACCGGCGGAGTCCGTGACGTACCTTAAGACCGCAGATATCGGCATTTGCATAGGTGTCCAAATACGTATTGGTAGTCAGTGTATAATATCGCATCAAAGTATGGTCAAATTCAATATGACCTTTTCAAGTAATTTAGTGCGAAGAGATATTGGTATTACTATTTTATACAATTTCTTTATAGATAAAACGTTATTAATTTGTTATACTTAGGGTTACAAACATTATCCAAATTTTGATGATCTTCAATTTCGTTTAATCATAATAAAGAAGTTTGCACATAGAAGCGTTGACAAACAGAATCCTAGTTCAGTTTCAACGTTAGTAGAACATGTTTTATATTTTACATCAAAATGATACATGTACAATTTTAAAGACGATCGAAATAATGTTGTACGATGTTTGATATTTTAAAGCCAAACTAAAGTGGCGTGATCAGTACATACATGTAAAATGATTTCCATGCAAATATCATAGCAATAAAATTTATCTATAGCATCCACAATAGCCAAACATTCCAATCCAGTGATTGCATAATTTTTTGGAAAGCTGTAGGGTGTAAATTACCATCTAGGTGCTCTTGTATTAAAACCCATAGCTTCCTCAGATATATCTTCAATATTATATTGGACTAGGATGGTTTGAATTAAATAGCATTCAAATGAGTCTGGAAATTATAGCATCTTTTAAATCTTGAAAGCCTGTTTGACATTATAGTTGTCCATTTTTGACATTTAGTTGTCCATTTTTATGGAGTATCCTTTTTAAGCAAATTTGTTAGAGGGGTTCTTATGTTTGCAAAATTTGGTATACGTTTATGATACATATTAATGCATCCTAGAAACCTTTATAATTCTTTAACATTTTTAGGAGCTTGTAATTTTTTAATAACTTCAATATTCGCATTACTGGATTCATATTCTCCTGCTTGAACTTCATATTCTAGAAAATCTATCTTTTCTTTAACAGAGTGGTACTTTGAATATTTTAATTTTACATTTTCTTTTTTACATATATCAAATATTAGTTTAACATGTCCAAAATGTTCTTCAAAATTTTGAGAGAATACTATGTCGTCGTCAAAATAACTTATAGCAAACTAAATTTAATACTTATTTAAAATTTGTCTAAAAGCTCTTTGAGAAAAAGCAAAGGAACGTTTTCAATCAAAAGGTAATCTGTCAAATTCAGAAAGACAAGAATTTGTTGTAAATGCTAATTTTTCGGTATCTTTCAGTATTCAAAAGAATACCCCGACAAGATGGGATTTCAAGAAGAAATTCATGAAGAAAAATTCTCTCGTCTGCTTGGATATATAGTTAAAATAAATTAGTTTGAATTAATTAATTATTACTAGATTATATCAAATTATTCAGATGAAGCTTATTTCTGCTTGATTGGATACATTAAAAGAAATTATCGTTTTTAGTATGAAAACAAACCGCAAGAGATGCACGAAAACCCCTTGCATTTGGAAAAAGCCTCTGTGGCTTATAGCATAATGGCATCATTGGAATATTTTTGTTCCAAAACGGAGGAGATTTAGTTACAGTGATTGGGAGCAATATCGATGAATGATGACAAATGTTTTGTGGCCAGATTTGGAGGACACTGCTTTGAGAAACATGTGCAGCAGCAAGAGGGTGCTACGCATCTCGCTATCGACTATTGCAAAAGAAGTTTGGTGAAAGAATAATTTTACGAAATGCAGCTGTTAGTTGGCCTTCTAGAAGTTGTGATTTACCTCCGCTGAATTACTTTTTATGGGGTTTTTTAAATCAGTGATCTGCGCAAACAAACTACGAAACCTTGAAGGATTAAGAATAAATATCAAACTCGGCAT